>RJWM01009145.1:0-69398 GCA_004363535.1 Dasyprocta punctata
TCAATAATATGATCAACTAATATGAAAGAAATATTACGTAAAGCTACGTATGAGGTATCTCTTTTCAATAGGGAATTTGGAAAGATACAAATCCAGGCTTGGAGACAAATAACAGATTTGCAGTCTGCAAGAGGGTTTTCTCAAAGTTAAATTATCCACTGGAGACAGAGATTTCATTAGGACTCAGAGTTCTGGTTAGGCTCACTAAGCTTTTCTTATTCCATATTAAGATATTTCCAAAATATAATTAAATATTCATTCATAGAATTTTATTACTTCTGGACAATATTATATAAACATTAATAAGAAAAGGAAACACAATCTCAAAATGAATAATTTTTGCATGTATGCCACATGACATCACCTTAACATATCTTAACTAGTTACATTTTCTTTTTTTTTTTTTTTTTTTTTGCGGCCCCAGGGATCAAACTCACAACTTCACGCCTGCCAGACAGGCACTTAAGCCATTGAGCCAAACTCCTGGCCCTAGTTTTTTGAGGCAGGGTCGCACTATGTCGCTCAGGCCGGCCTTGCACTTGCGTTGTAGCCCAAGCCAGCCTCGAACTCACAACGCTCCTCCTACTTCAGCCTCCTGAGTGCTGGGATTAAAGGTGTGCGCCACCACGCACAGCAACCTGATGATGTAGTAGTCATCCCCGTTTACTGATGAGGAAAATGAGGCTTTGAAAGGACGGACTACCTTGCTGAAGATCACATTGTTCTCATGAAACTCATCTGCAGAGACAGATGTGGGAAAATGGTAACTGATAAAATGGGATAAATTCCATGACAAAGACACCTACAAGGGGGAACAAGGGATCCTTGCCATGTACCACACCTAGTCCAGATGCAGTTGAGTGTGAAGCTGAGTTAGGAACCTAGACTTACCTAACTCTGAGAGTTTACATTTTCTCACTTTCTTCCTCATCTTCTTCTCCTCCTTCTTCCTCTTCCTCTTCTTTTCTTCCTTTTCATCTTCTTCTTCATCATCCTTTTCCCCTTCCCCTTCTCCTTCCTCCTCCTCCTCCTCTTCTTCTTCTTCTTCTTCTTCTTCTTCTCCTCCCCCTCCTCTTCCCCCTCCCCCTCCTCCCCCTCCTCCCCCACCTCCCCCTCCTCCTTTTCTTTCTCCTCCTCCTCCTTCTTCTACAACCATAGAGAGGCATGGAGGTGGAAACAATCTGTTTTTTTATACTATAAATAGGTCCAGTGTCATGTGTGGCAGCATCTGGACTAGGTATGGTGGATGGCAAAAATCCTTTGTCCTCCTTACCCCGTCTGTAGGTGTCTCTATCATGGAATTTATCCCATTTTGTCAGTTACCATTTTTCCACAACTCTCTCTGAAGATGAGTTTCATCAGGACAGTCAGCATGACTCACATTTTTTTATCTTACCTAGGGCAGTACTTGCCATAGAGTGAGTGCCTGAGAGACACGTAGTGAAAGGAACTTACGTTAATCTCAGGCTGAGGCATTAAGGACATTTCATGTTCTTTCTGAACAAGCTTGTCTATGATTTATCCTCCATCCTTACTTCAAATTACCCAGTGAATGGTTTAATGAGAAGACATTGAAATGTGATTATTAATCAAACATCAACATTCATAAGTTCTTTTTCTGAAGTATATATTTTTATAACTTTAGCATATAATAATCAGCTTCTTTTGTTACCATGGATTCTCTAATCAGCCCTACCTCCTCAGTTTCAAATTACCCTAACTCATCGTTGATTCCACCCTGTCCTCTCTGTCTCTCTCCACATCCACTCAGATGTGAAATTTTTCAAACTCTATTTACTTTAGATCTCCATTCTTGTGGGCTTAGATCAAATAATCATATTTCACCTAGACTGATACAGTGCTTTCTTTTTAATCTCCCTTTTCCAGCTATCCCTAGTTCCAGCTATCCCTAGTTCCACTGTATTGAAAAAGTATAATGCAAGGGTGTAGAATAGAAATTACTAAAAATTGGGATTGTTTTAGGTGAAAGAAGTTGGTATAACGTGGTACACAGCCTTGCCCAAAACATGTTAGAGGACTTTTGTTTTGCTGTGTGGACCAGAAAGTTGTTTTGGATACAGTGACATTTAAGCAGATCTTAAAAAAGAAAAATCCCTTTGTGTTAGAGATCATTTATACTCTATAATAAAGTAGGTAACATTTGCTAGTGATTGAGTTTTTCTGAAATGAAATATGTAACTCCTCATGAAATTGAACTGTCATGGCCAATACATTATATCACTTACAATAAGCATGCTGTATTTTTCTTCAAAGCAAACTTTCTCATGCATTGTGCTCATAAATCATGAGGCAAGGATGTATTTCAAAAAGCAAAGTGATAGCCTACAATTTAGAGGAAGTGGCATCCGATTCAAGAAAGTGAGCGGAATGGTTAGTGGAGAAGTTTCCATATGGGAGGTTGTAATTTCTCCATACTTTGTTCAATTCTTCATTTATTCACTTCTTCCTCAGAATAAATGTTCTGTCTGTCCTCTAAATAGTCCTCATGGTGTCTAGAGTAATCCTAAGAGCAAGAGATAGACATTGAAAACAACACTACTTTCTGATCATAACAAAGGAATGGAAAATAATTCTTTCACATTCTCATTGACCTTCCCACACAGATTTATCATACAAAGGCATCTGTACTGGGAAGGCTAAAAGAACCATGTCGAACTCTATTTTTTTTTTCCAAACCATAACAAGGATAGAGACATTTAAAAAAGAAAGTTGAGGCTATGAGTCAAAGTGTGGTACTATAAGGTGTAGGTACTTCCAGGCCTTGGAAATACCCCTGAAGTGGTAGACTGTTAGCCAATGTCGAATGCTGACTGAGTCCCCTTCCTTTTGAATGCCTTCTCTGATGCATTCATCCCTCCTCACTAAATACTTAGAACACTTGGTGTAATGGATAATCTTGATTGCAAATTTGATTGGCTTGAAAGATTAGTAAAGCAAACCTTTGAATGTGTCTGAGTGAGTCATGAAGGTGTAACTTTGGGTACTGTATCTGATTCTTGGCCTCCTTCCTCTCTGGCACTCTTTCCCTCACAGATCTGCTTTCCAGCTGCCATGAACTAAGCAGTTTTGCTCTACTGCACCCTTTTGCCACTGTGTTTCTGTTTGGAGCCAACTGACCATGAACTAAAACTGTGAACCAATATAAGCCTTTTCTCCTTTCAGTTTCAAGTTTCAGGTATTTTGTCCCAGCAGTAGGAAAACTGATTGATACATATAGTTATCATCAGTAATAACTATCACTAACAGTTTTAGTAATAAAAATTGTGTGTCCACTATCTGCCAGGCACTGTGATGATAACTTTGTGTTTTGCACTTTTTGCAACAATGCTATAAAGTAGGTATAACTAACTAACACTCCACTTTGACATCGCAGAGACTAATGCTGTATAGGATAAATTATTTACCTAGGTCACTGAGCAGTCAGTAGCAGAGCTAGAAGCTGAACCCTTAGGGTTCCCTAGTCCACATGTTGCTCAGGTGAAGTGAACAAGGTTGCTGAATGCTATCCTTGGAAGGAGATCACCACAAGTGTTCCTGAGGACCAGATTCTGATGTCTGGAAATTTTTTTAAATTTAGATTTTGAAAAAAATAGTCATTGACATTCTATCTGTAGTCTTACACAAAAGCATGTATAAGTGAATGGAATAACACAATATTGGGATAGGACTAAGTAGAAGTAGGTTTTAGGAATATGCTTAATTTGTAATTGAGAAGTGATTGTGTAAATATTGTGCCATAGGAGGGGTAAGGTTTTAGGATTGGTGTGAAGATAAAAGTGGGCTGGTAAGTTAGGAGAGCAGAAGCAGATACAAAAGTCAGGGCATCAAGACTTAAAGAAGAAATCAAAGCATTAAGTATTTATAAATAATAGAGATGTTTCAAATATAAAGCAGTAGTTTTCTACTTTGGCTTCACACTGGGATCATATTTACAGCTCACCCACTTGTGGAGCTATAAAAAAAAAATAGAAAGGCCTAGGTCCTCAGTAATATTCTGAGGCCAGCCTGTGGTGATAGCTTGTGGTTATTAGTGATGAAATGATGGGAGTATTTATACTGCGGAAATTGGGAAATGCTACAAATTAGGGTGATTTTTCCTGGCAGAGGTGGTTGCTAAATGTTTATGAGTGTATCATTGCCTTGGTTCTACCCTCAAAGATTCTGAGTTAACTTGCCCAGGATGCTGTTAACTTGCTTTGGATTTTCAGAACTTCTGCAGGTGATTAAAATGTGCAACTAAGTGCAAATTTCTCAAGTCTAAAGCCTTGGACTTGATAACAGACCTCACCACTGGCTTCATCTAGGGAGTTGTTAAAAATACAGAATCTCACCCCACTTCACACCCTGGGCTACTGAATCAGAATCTGAACTGTAACGGTATATATATTCATTTATTAAATTTTGAGAAACACTGGTCAAAAACATTTATAAGAAACATGTACTTATTATCCACTGGTCTAATGATATAAAAATGAAAAGAGAGAGGGCCAGGGATATAACTCAGCAGCACAGTGCCTGCCTGCTAAGTACAAAGTTATGAGTTTGATTCCGGGTACAAAAAAAAAAAGTAAAAAGTATAAGAGAGTAGCTCTATTTAGAACTATCTGCAAAGCTGGACTTCAATGCCATATTTTATTTCTCTTTTGTGCCTACAATTACCTTATTCTTGAGACTTTTTACAATATTCCATGTCAATCATCATCTCTGTTTCTTCTTTAAAAAACTACTATGAGAAGGTACAAAAGAAAAATTTGTAGCTTAATTAGTCAGTGTTGTATTTCATCATTCTGGCTTCTTAAAACATTCCCTACTAAGTCTGTGGAACTGGAAAAGACTGAGGTCCCAATAGACGAAACTTTAGGGGTAAGGCTAGATATGCTGATGGTGAGTAATGACTTCACCTGACACAATTTATATTGTTGTTACATAGATTCTAGAGTTCAGATGTTTTAGCAGGAGTCCTTTCCTAATCAAACATGTTTCTTCTTTGTTTCTGATGACTGGGCTCTGCTTAAGTTAATCTGATGAAAGCCAAACATGGAAAATGACTTCTCTCTAACTTTCTAGGTTTTGCACATAAGCAGTTCTTTATCAAGATCAAGTTGACCTTTTCAATGAAAAGGATCACACATGGCCCAATCTAAACCAAATGAACTGTTGGAAACTCAGTGATAAAAGTCAATGTTATAAAGAGTTACATGGACAGGGGATATAGCTTGGTAGCACAAGTGCCTGCCTGGCAAGCATATGATAGTGAGTTTGATTCCTGTTGGGAGAGACCTTAGAAAGTTAGTCTGAATTATCACTGAATCTCTATTCTGTTTCTTTCAAGGAACATACAAACCATTTCCTGATTTTTTTTCATCATCTTTCACTAGAAGCCAGACAGGAAATTCTTCATCACTTATGCAAAACAAACTTTTACCAAGAACTTGCTTTATGCCGGGTACTGAATTGGATATCTGGGATTCAAAGATGAATGAGATATTTTATGTTTTATTAATTCATGGGTGATTCAAAGTTCATACTGCTAACAATTCTCTGCTTTCTAAACTGCCTTATTGGGCTCACAGAAATTTTCAGAAAAAAAAGTCAGCAATCTGAAACTCTTTTATACTAAGGAAAACATATACCACAACACTGAGGGGCTTCTTATTTAAAGAATTGTATCTTGTTAGCACAAGAGAAAAAGTATTTTCCAAATAGTGAAATACATGAATGAAAAGATGATTATACTGGGTTATTTCAAGGGAAAACTTTTTAGTTGGTTGGCCAAATGTGGTAGTGCTGACCTTTTAATCTGCTTGTTGGCACTTTCTGATTGGAAAATATAATTCAATTTGTCTACCTTTTTTTTCTTGAGATAAATTCTACTTAACATGAGGCAATTTGTAGGACGAGGGGTAACTGATGGGTAGGATTCCATTCTATGGGTGCACTGTTCTACCAGACAGGATTAGAAGCTGAAGGGAAAAGCAAACAACAAACAAGAGGTTTTCACGTCTAAGATGGAAAAATAAATAACATTCTAGTGTGTCATTCCAATCCTTTCAGAAAACTAGAATTAAGAATTTCAACAACTTTTTACAGGATGAGACTGGAAATATTACACTGACTTGTGCCACTAACTGAGCTATTTGTTTCGAGATTGTATCTTCAGAAGCCATCCAGTCCTCTAAGGTTGTTTTATTTCTTTACTTTTTCTAAAAGTCCATAATTATTTTCTCCCACTAGTGACCTCAACCTTTTGTCTTGGGCCATTTAAGAAGGAAAAGCCTGAGATCTCTTTGTTAAAAATTGGCAAGTCAGCATTCCTGCAGAGACAGAGAGAGCCAACTAACTTCCTCCTGTATTTGCACAGTTCACTCAACAACAACAATAAAAGAAAAACACACAGAGTTTTTTCCATATGTAACCTCAGATGTGGCTATAGATTCCCAAAGTGTTTACAACAAAAACGTGAAGTGGTCTGTGAGCCAACTCAAATGTACATTGCCGGGATCATGTCAGATCGTATTCTTCCCTCCTGTGGGACAGAGCCCTAACCTTGCCTGAAGTTTGGCTTGGCAGGCAAAGTGGACTTGTTGCTCTAGCTGTGTCTGATAAGCAGATGACAAGATAAAGCATTCACTTTATTTGAGTCCTTCTTTAACCAGTGAAGTGTGGCCATGGAAAGACCTCAGTGACTTGTGCCCTTTTTATTTGCAATCTTGACATAGTAATAAAGTGAAAGCTTCTTTGCTCTGAGCAAATTAAAACTTTCAACTCTTCTTGTTTATAACTCATGATAAGTTGTAAGCGTATTACATAACAAAGCATCTTATAGTCCTTGAAGTTCACGAATAACAATGTTTTCTGTGTATATAAATATATATATATGCACAGAAATAATCATAAATTAAAGTAATTCATGGGTAGTGATTTACTATTACCAAATGTGACTGATTTTCACTGAGCTTACATTCTGTAAGGCATAATTTACCTTCATTATGTTTTAGACACGGTTTTTCACAGAAACAGAAGCTACAGGGTAGATAGAGACACAGACATAAAGACAGAGATATGTAGAAAGAGATTTATTATGCGGGATTGGCCCACACAATAACAGAGGCTGTGAAGTCTCATGATGCACCATCTGCAAGAGGAGGCCCCAGGAACACTGGTTATGTAATTCCAGCCTGAACCCTAATGACTAAGAGCCAATGCTCAAGGGCAGGATTAGACTAACATTCCAGATCAAACAGGGAGCAGATTCACCCATTCTTTGCCTCTTTGCTCTATTTGGGACCTGAATAAATTGCTCATTCACATTGGGAAGGTGATACACTTTTTTTCAGTCCACTGATTTTTCATTCTACTGATTAATCTCTTCAGAAACACTCTGAGAGACACATCTAGAAATACTGTTTCACCAGCGATCTGAGCATTCCATAGCCTAGTCCACTCAGTTGACACATAAAATTAACCATTGCACATCAGTTCTCTTAATTTTCACTAACCTGTGATGTATGTGACAACATGAAAAAGGTTTGGGATTTGTTCAAACTCTAGAGTATAGTACTTGCCAAATGATGGTGGTACCTGAGAGATGGGAAACAAGATGAGTCTATAGGTACCTCAGCTTTGTGCAAGAGAACTTCTAGGGTGTGCAACCAGGAGAGGAAACAGCATAATCACCAAAGGACACCCTGAGTTGAAGGAATGATGTTAAAAGCTGGGGAGAACAAGGCAGTACAAGTTCACAGGAAATGAGACCAGAGAAAGCTGCTCAGAGAGAGAACCATGGAGCTCTGTGGAAACCTCAGCTGCTTGCTGACCAATGCATGTATGTAAGGTAGCCAATAGCAGACAGATATCTGGAAAAGTTCCCGAATATTCAGAACTAATAACTTATTTCCAAATAATCCATAAGTTGAAGAACTAAGAAAATATTTTGAACTGAATGACAATGGAAAAACCACTTATAAAATATTTCAAGATGCCGTTTAAATAGTACTGAAGCAGAAATTCATATGGTTAAATAGATATATTGGAAAAATCTTAAGTCAATGACCTCACACCTTCAACCTAGATAAATGTCTTAGTCATTTCTCTTCTCACTGAAACACAGTACTTGACACCTGTAATTTAGAGGAGGCGAGGTTTATTTTGGCTCACATTTTGTATATTTTGGCTCACATTTTGTTGAGGTTTTGGTCTTTGCGCGGCTGGAGGCACAATGGAAGGGCTCAGGCAGTATAAAGTTGTTCACTTCAAGTGGCAGGGAAGAAGAAGGAGTTAAGGAAAGCACCATGAAGGGAGATAGAGATGCTGTCCACAGAGGCCCAACTCTTCTGACCATGCCCTACTCCCTAATCAGGAGTCAGACATAAATCTCCTGTAATTCAATCACCTTCCAAAGGTCCAGCCTAGGACCTCATGAACCTTTAGGGGGACATCTAGATATAAAATAATACATTCTACCCCTCATCCCCCAAAGACTCATGCACATCTCATTATATAAATTGCATTTAGTACATATCTAAATATTATCAAGTTCCTAACACTTTCAACATTGCTGAAAAGTCCAAGTCCAATAACTCCTCTGAGATTTAAGGCAAACTCTTAGCTGTGGGACTCTGGGAAAATTAAAAAAAAAAGTTTAATACTGTTGATATACAATGGCACATGATGAACACTCCTGTTGCAAATGGGAGACAGAGGGAAATGGAAAGGAATGGGACCAAAGCAAGAGTACAACTCATCAAAGCAGATATTAAATACTGTAGCTCCATGTCCAGGATGTGGAGCAAAATTTCTTTGGCTAGAGAAAACTAAGTCTCTCCTCCAAGCCCATCCTTCAGGTAGACTAAACCCTCTGAGATTCAGGAGTTATGTTCTAAAAATTCCCCTTTGTGTCACGGGGAACCAGGAAACTATGTCATCTATTCATTGAGACCAGCACATGGCCAACCATCAGCCTCATGATGACGGTGACATATAGCACCGTACTCCAAAACCAGAATCTGGTGCTGTCCTTGCTTGTATTATGTACTCTATCAGTGTTAGCTGGGTTATAATGTGTGGCTATAGACAGTATAAGACCACAGGATAATAGTCATGCAGCTCAAACCAAGGAGTATTTTTCTCTACCAGGGGTATATATAACCACTAAATAAACAAGTGCAGCATACTTGAGTTTTGATTTGACTGGAAGATTGGGGCAAAAGTTCTTTTGGTGTGCAACTTGTGAACAGGCAGCAGAATACTTTGCAAATTTGTCTGCATTCTTAAGAAACAAATCTGAAATTTAAAAGGAAATTTAGAGTTGTAGCAGGTTAACTTGAAGCTCAAGGAATACTCAGTTTTCTCTTTTCCTCAAGAGTTCCTAAAAAAAAAAAGATGTTTGAGAAGCACTAAAGGAGTCATACATCCTTGTTTTGCAGATGAAGAAACTCAAGCCCAGATACTTAAGATTTACTTTAAGATTAAAGCCAGTTGGTAGATAGCAACTCATGAAGTATTCAAGAGCCTACCTTTATAGAAGTATCTGGATAAATTAGGATCTGTCCAATAAATAAAAAATTAAATTTAAAAAATTTGCATATACCAGTTGCTCAAATTTTAGGGGGAATGGGGAGACCAATACAGCAGTTGATGTACTATAATTTAATTAGGTGGATCATGTACACACACAGAGTATGAGACATTTCTCAGTGAAAAAGAAACAAAAAGAGCACATCCAGTTGGAAACTTGCAGTTTGGTAGCCTTCCAATGAAAAGAACAAATTTACATTTTTCTTAAAATATGCATAGCTGATTTGAAACACACCTAATTGCAAGAAGCGCATTTTCACCCTTCACTTAAACGAGAGGTTTTCTGCCCAAGGAGTTGCCACAGTGAGGGCTAGATTGTATGATCTATGAGATCCCTTTTAATTCTTAGTGGAGTATGGTTCTACAAGACAAGAAACTGTTGATGTCTGTCATATGACAGATTTATAAAGTGCATTTGCTCACCATTTACCTTGATGAGGTCTTCAGCAAGTAGTTTAAAGAGTTAAACTTCAAGGGGTAATACACTAATCTCATACACCTTCATGTGACTATAAACAATGACAAAATGCATGATAGTTCACAAACTGGCATAGGTACAGCCGTTGTAGCAGGTAGAACATGGTACCATTGGGATAACAGAAACTGGAAGGAAATGGCTTTTGGGATGTTCTAAGGTTATCTTTAATGGCAGCTGGTCACAAAACTGAGTCTCTTAGTACCTCTAAAACGAGCCCTTTGTTAATCCAGATGTATTTTTAAAGGGACAAAAACACTTTCAATTTAGAGTTTTCCCCTGGTGGCTTCCAGTAGGCCTCTTGTTCAGTCTTCTGTCATGCAGATGTTCACTTGGTTAGCACTCAAGAAAGAAGCAGACAGATTCATTAAGAGACACACAGACACACAAATTCCTCTTTGGAAAATTCACCACAAAATTTTCTCAAGTGCTTGCCTTTTATGATAGCTGTCTTGGAAATTTGGTTCAGATTACAGCCATGTCTCTTTCATTTTGAAAGCTACTGAAAGACTCCATCACATGCCAGGCTTCCACAAGTTAAGCATTGGACAGAGCAAGGCTGAAGGACAGCAGAAAGGGTAGGCATCCTGGCGCTTGCTGCCCTGTCCTTATGCTAGATTCCATTCTTCCTGGCATTAACCCCCATTGCTTGTGACTTGTCATTAATTCCTTCCAGCTTCTACTTCCAGCAAATCCTACCTCCCTGATTACATTCTGGGATTTGTTTGCTGGGCCAGCGCCTAGCTTGGTTACACATGCGTAGCTACTATTGAAACTTAATATTGCACAGTAGAATGTTGGATTCTAAGTTGGCTTTCTTATCTGTGGGGTGATTAGATACAGTAGCAGATGATTACCTCTCAACTGGAAGCTTATGCTTTCTATTACAGCTTGAAGGATTTCTCCAATTTTATCTTAAAACCTGAAAGAGGAAAACAAGGACTGTTAATCCCATTGACTTTCCTAAAAAATCAGCACATTCTCCCCAAAGAGTTTGCAGACCTCTGCCTTACAGATCCTTAAAACGCTCTCTGGATGTAGTCATATTCTGTGTGGCCTGAGTAAGAAGTCCCATACCAAACTGAGAGCTCCTAGGGAGAAGAGAGTAACCAGTGATCGTTAGGGGAGAGTATGTGTGTTCCATTCAACATCACAAGGTGGTCCACTAGCCTGATTTAGGCTAGTGGTGATATTCCAGAATCATCTAGGCAGAGATGGGGTATACCTTCAGATGGGTGACAGGGTCCTGAAAATAAGTAGTCTCTGGGACTGTCCATGTTGCAGCAAGGATGTTGCTCCAACTCCCAAAGGATGGGATCTTGGAGGAATGAGGCAGATATGATACGAAAAAAAAAATCAAGAAGTTGAGCAGAAACCCAGGAACTCATGTGCTAAGAAGACAACTAAACAGTCTCTAAGGCACCTGTTTGCTCATGCTACATTAATTCTAGAAACCCTCTTCCAGGTACTGAAGTTGTTTTCTGTAAGCTGCTAGTAGCATGGGGATCTCGCACCACCACTATGGATTGGGGTAGGCAGGTTATAACAGCTATTTTTGATTCATTGGTAAAATTGTAAAATACATTAAAAACATTAACATTCTCCTAGAGGCTAAAAAAGGAGAAGAAATTAGACAGAGTGGTTATAAGGCATCTAATTGGTTTGACTAAAATTTTCAATTTACAAGGAGCCATTTTTCCAGAGTGCAATTTAGGTCTGCAATTTTGAAACTTTTCTAAGAAGGCTTGGTTGGGCTCTTTCCTTTGATGTTTTCCTTGGAAAAACTTTGGACATTTGGAGGGCTTTCTGAAAAAAAAATATGTACTCACAAACTGCAGACCATACATGTCACCACATCTTGCCACATTTCTGGTGCCAGTTGTCAAGTATTCTTTAAAGAGTATTAGTTGCTTTCTGTCTTCTTCAACATCAAGCAGAAAACTTTGATAGAAATTGGCTTCATTAGCATGTCTTAACACTCTCTCAGAGCAGACAAGGACATAGGAAAGGATAGGTTTTCTCTACAAGTTTATATACAAAGGTGCAAGGCAGCCTTCGTTTTTTATTTTTCAGTTTTGATGGATATATGAGGAGGTAGAAAAGGGATCTGAAATTAAAGATGCTTTATTTGTGAATTGCAGATCATGTTTTCCTCTGCTGGATCCCCACCACCACCACCACCACCACCACTCTCTTGCCAAGGAAAAGACCTCTCCAAAACAGCATGGTAAGAGAAGATGTGTTTGGACTGCATGTGGAAAAAAGGAGTTGGAGGAGGTTTCCTGCATAATTGGAGTGGGTATAAAGACTATTACATTAAAACTTCACACTTGGCAAGAGAATAATTTGGAGGATCATGGATTTAAAAAACCATCTGAGGAAGGCTTAAAGTATATGCACGAGGACCAACACTATATACTAGGATTCTCTTTGGTTCACTTTGCGCTATCATTTATGAATTTCAAAATCTGAGGAATGAAGAATAAAGGGAAAGGTCAGATTTCTGGAATATAATTTATGGGGGATTTGAGTAGAAATGAATGAAATAGAAACAGAAGCAAAATAGAGACAATAAAGGAAACAAATGCCTCTTTGAAAACATCAACGTACTTATAAAGTTTTATTTGATTGACTAAGAAAAAAGAGAGAACACTGAAATTAACAAAATCAAGGATGAAATGTGGGACATCACTACTGATCTTGTGGAAATGAAGAGAATAACTTCATGTCAATAAGTTAGAGAATTAAGATGAAGTGTGAAAATTTCTAGAAAGACACAACCAAACTGAATCAAGAAAAATGGAAAACATGAATAGATTGATAAAAAGCAAATAAATTCAATTAGCAAGTACAAAAATTACAACAAAAAGTTGGGTCTTTATGCTTTTATTGGTGAAGTCTACCAAACAAAGATAGAATACCAATCCTTTGAAAATTCTCAAAAAATAGAGAGCACTTCACAATTAATTCTATGAGATCAGTATTAATTTGATATGAAAGCTTAGAAAACAAGTCTTCTCTACAACACAATTACAGATCAAATGCCTCACATGAATACAGCTATAACACTTGTTAAATTAAATCCAGCAACATATGAAATTATACCATAAGCAAATAAAATTTATCCCAGATAAGAAAGGTTGGTTTACAATAGAAAAAGCAATTAATGTAATGTACCATGTGCATTGAGAGAATAAAAGATAAATATTGATAGTTTCAGAAGATGCATAAAAACCATTTTTAAAAATCCAACATCTTTGATGATTTAAAAAACTCTCTGAAAGTTAAGAATACAAGGACATACCCTCAGTCTAATAAATAGCATCAACAAAAACACACAGCTACATCATGCTGATGTTGAAAAACAGATTACTTTAATCCTAGTAATGGAAGCAAGACAAAGATGTCCATTATGAACACTTAGATTTAACATTGTACTAGAGGTAGTGGTGAATAAAGTAAGGAGGAAAAATCAAGCCTCCCATTGGATGGGAAAAGTAGAACTATCATTATTTGCTGCAAACATGGTACTATATGTAGAAAATACTAAAAACTCATTATAAATCCCGTTAGAATTAATTAATAGGTTTGCAAGTTCACTGAATACAATATAAATATACAAAAAGTCAATTGTCTTTCTATACTAGCAACAATTGAAAAATAAAATTGAGAGAACAATTTCATTTACAATAGCATAAAATAGAATAAAATACTGTTGTCCCTTGGAGATTAACTTCAGAACCTCCATGATACCCAAATCTGTGGATGTTCAAGTCCCTTATATATTTTATTTATTTATTTTTTTGTCTGTACCAGGGATTGAACTCACGACCTCACGCCTGCCACCAAGCAGGTGCTTAAGCCACTGACCAAAACTCCCCTCCCTATTTTTTCTGAGGCAGGGTCACACTACATAGTTCAGGCTGGCCTTGCTCACATTGTAGCCCAAGCTGGCCTCACACTCACAATGCTCCACCTACCTCAGCCTCCCAAGTGCTGGGATTAAAGGCGTGCACCACCACACCTGGTCAAATCCCTTAAATAAATGGAATAGTATTTGGATATAATTTATGCATAACCTTCTATCTAATTTAAGTCATGTCTAGGTTAACTATAGTATCTAGTAGAATGTAAATGACGCATAAGTAGTTGTGCTGTATTTTTTAGAAAATAATGACCTGCAATTGAGTGAACCTGTGGATGTAAAACCAATAGACAAGGAGGACCAAATGTAGTTAGAAATAAGTTTAACAAAATAAGTATAACATTTGTATACAAAAAATTATAAAATATTGCTGAGGGAAGTTGAAAAAGATCTAAATAAATGGAGAGATAGCCCACATTCACTGGTCATAAAACTTCACATCATCATGGGAATAATTCTCTCCAAATTGCTCTATAGATCAAAGCAATCTCTATCAAAATCTTATTTTATGTTTCAATAGAAATTAACTAGTTAATCTTGAAATTTATATGAAAATGTGAAGGACTTACATTGACCAACAAATTTTGAAAAAATAATAGATGAACAGGGTTGAAAGATTCATACTTCCTTCTTATTTGATCTCAAAATGAACTTTACATCTATAACAATCAATACAGTGGTATAATGTTGGAAACAGAGACTCTGTATATTAATTGAGACACTTGTAAGTATAGGCATATGGATTGGAATTGACTGTTGAAATGACTTTCATATGTATGGTCATTTGGTTTTAATCAAAAGTTCCATGGTCTTTCAACAAATAATGCAGGCACAATTGGATATCTGTATGCAAAAATACAATCTTACCTTCTGCCTTGAAACCACATACCAAAATTTACTCAAAATAAACCGTGAAACTGAATTTAAGTAATAGAACTATAAAACTAGGGGAAGTAATAGGAAAAAGTCTTTGTAACCTTGGATGAGGCAAAGTTCTAAAGTAGGATAGAGAAAGCACAATCGTCCATTTAAGTTGATAAAATTATATGTAAAACTATTCATTTTCTTAATAGTGTCTTTTTAAGAACAAAAGGTTGACTACACTAGGAGAAAATATTTGCAAATTATATCACTGATAAAGTGTATTTCTAGCATATATAAAGAATTCTTGCAACCTGACAATACAAACAACCCAATTGAGAAAACGGAAATAGTGTGAAAAGATTTACCAGCAAAGATGCATGGATTGCTAGTAAACATATGAATAGACTTTCTATGCATCATTCTTCTTAGACAGGTGTAAATTAAAACCATGATGTAAAATCACTACACACACACTGTAATGAGAGAAAACAAAGAATGCTAAGCATTGATGATGGTGTAGAGAAACTGGAACACCCATGCAGCTTGTGAAAACATAAAATAGTGCAGAAACTTGAAAACAGTTCAGCAGTTTACAAATTTAACAAACAACCCAGTAGTTCTTCTAAGAAAAATGAATGGAAATATGTGTCCACAAATGATGTGTATATGGTTGTATATACAAACACTATTTGTTAAAACTGGAAACAGCCCAAATGACTATTAACTGGTGAACGGATATGCAAAATGTAATGTGTCCACCTAGCGGACTTCTATTCAGCAGTAAAAAGGGATGAGAAACTAATGCATGCTACAACTTGAATGAGTCTCACAAACATGCTGAGTAAAAGAATCTAGACGCAAATGATGTCTTCTTGTATGACTGCTTCTCAAAGGCAAATATGTAGGAACAGAAAGTAGACCAGTAGTTGTCTAGGTAAAGATCAACTTCAAAGGAACATGAGGGACTTTTCTGTGATGAAGAAAATGTTTTAAAACTGTATATAGCTGGATGTAGTGGCACACGCCTGTAATCACGGCACTGGGGTGGCTGAGGCAGGTGGGTAAATGCAAATTCGAAGTCAGCCTTGGCCACAAAGTAAACTCAAGGCCCAGCTGAACTGCATTGTGAAATCCTGTCTCAAAAGACAAAAAAAAAAGAACAACAACAAAAAAAAAACACAACAACAAAAAACTATATAGATTGTAAGGATGGTTGTGTAGCACTGTAAACTTGCCAAATGTTATATGCATAAATTAGGTGAATTTTATGGCATGAAATTTTGTTTTGTTAGCATTATTTTTAAAAAATTAAAAGGTAAGAAAGTCATTCATTAGTTCTTAGTTATAATAAAGATGAAATTTTCTGGACTTCTTCCTGTTTACTGAGCACTAAAGAAGCATCAGGTGCTATTTAAAGTTTTATAAAAATTATTTTTTGTTAATTATCACAGTTATTCTCTAGGATAAGAATTATTTTCCAATTTTTCATGTGAACAAAGAACTACAGAGAAAGCAAGAAAACATCAAACATCATTCAGTTAATGAACTGAGAGAAGCTATTTGAATCCCAGTTTTTGTGTGATGACAAGGACCAGGTTTTTTATGACTGCACCTTAGTTTCTCTTTGTGGACTTTTAAGCAAATCAATTTTGACTTTGTCTCTTATGTGAAATAGACTACCTAACTCCTTACAATTCCTTCCTTCAAAATATTTTGTGGAGTATTTTACTCTTTCCTGGCTGGATCATTCACTTTTCCATTAATTTTTGCACTTCAATGTTTTGTTTTGTTTTGTTTTTTAATCTTTAACTGTGTTTTAGCTGCTTTAATCTTCTCTAGCTCCAGGTGACATCTTGGAACAACAAAGCAGAGGACCCAAGGCTGACAGAATCTTCTTAGTGTTTGTTTAAATTTTGCATTAATAGTAAGATCATGAAACCTATTGAATATGACAACTTTTGGGAGAAATATAAATTGATCTTACAGCCCATATTATAGAAATCCATTTGTCTCTAAATGGGCTCAAGAAGAACAGCTTATTCACCAGGTTAACTTTCTAAATTAAATCCTCCTGTAAAGTCAAAATACTAAGAAGAACCAGACTTCATATATTAAAAATGACTTTTTCATTAGTAACAAAAGCAACTTAAAGTTAAGAGGTCTACTGGGCAGATCTAAATATGGGAACAATTCATAATTGAGGCCCTAATGTTCCATTTAAAAAAATCTCTTTGAGGTATCATCAGACAAACTTAAAAATTCTCCATCGTTGGCCATTTCAAAGAAAAGATGCCAGTTTGACCACACATTTTAAACATGTGTCTGGAGAATTTTATGTAGCTCCTTTTACAAACTTAAAGAGGAATATATTCTCTTTCCACAAAAAAATTGGTCTTTGGGGAGGATTTAGAGATGGAAAAAATGTGAAAAATATTCCACAAGTAAATACTGGGGCAGTTTCTATTTGTACCTATGCCTGCACTGGTTATAAGTTACATTCTTTTGAAGATTATTCCAACATGTTATGTATAAATGCATTCTGGAGGAAAGATAAGAAAGAACAGAGGATAGTATAATAGGGAACCAAGCCATTTCCCCCAGTTATTGTCAAAGCTATCTTCGGCTAAGCCCCCTATGTTGTGAACCAAACTGTATGAAGGACCACACTGGCAGACACTTAACGGGACAATAAACCACAGTGACAATGTTGTAGCACAATTTGACCAGAAATCTGTAAATCTATTCAGAAAGAAAATGTGTTTGGTAAATTTTACTTTATTAAGTAATTTCTTTGTTTCCTTTTATCTCTTTGTTTTTACTTAAATCCCATTATAACCAACTCTTGAACTCTCTCTTTCAGAGAATGAAAAGCTCAAAGAATAATTTCAGCTGCAAGTGGAGAATAACAGTGACCACTGGAACTCTGAACTAGTGTTACAGAACCTTGTTTATGACCAAGTCCACAGGTTGGCAGTTGGCAAAGGGCTTGCACCCAGTAGACCCAGGGTCAAGTCCCTGGTACCATGGCTCATTGTTCTAAATAGCATTAGTCAAGAATGTTAAAACATTGTCAGAACTGCTGCTCTGGAAACTGCTGAAAATGTGATATGGAGAGAAGAGAAACTCACATGTTAAGAACATTTGTATTGCAAAAACTTTTCCCCAAAATCTCAAGAAGAATCTATTCTCTGTCCATCTTCTTAGTGAGATTTTCATACATAAGGTACTTGGGAAAGCAAATAGTCATAACTAGAGATAAAAAGAATTTTAAATATTAATCATTGATTATATTGCATTTAGTAAATAAGATCCAAAAGATACAATAGATATTGTGAAAGGGAAAGAAACTGCTCAAAAGGAAAGAACTGGGATGGGGGAAAGGAGAAAAGAAGGAGGGAAAAGATTATACATATATATATGTATATATGATAGCTAAGATAATTGTACTACTCATTCTATTAGTTCATTGAAAGGAATAGTCAATACTTATATTGTTTGATCAATTTTGCATGCCTATATCTGGTAACCTGAGCAACTATTTTGAAAACAACAATATGCAATGTAATAAACATTGTTAAGTTCCTATCATCATTTGTTTTGAAATTCTCTATCATTTTTATTGCTTTTTAAAATTCTCTTTGAAATAAAAAACATTTTTAAAAGTTAGAAAAATGGTACATAACTTTTTAAGTGTCTTTTATTATGTGTGCAGGAGGATTGAGGTGCAGCAAAACAAAATAACAGTTTTTCACACAGCTACTAAGGGATGGAATTGACTCAGCAGTATAAGTTATCTTCATGACACCTCAATACCTTTCATAAAGAATTCTTTTGAAAATAGAGACTCTTGCTAGTCCTGGGTCTCTGTGTGAATATGCAGTGTAATGTGTAACTAGAGCTTTCGAATTTTCCCAGTACTGGATGTGGTAATATCGGTAAGGAGAAATGCAGATATGCCTCATCATGACACAACACCTAGGATTGGCCCTGTAGCTCCAAATTTGACATTTTCTAAAACTTCAGAGAAAAAAAAAAAATACTTGTATCGTTTTGTAGTCTGCTATTGGTACTGAGGAAATTAGGAACAAAAATTGTTTACCACTTACTTCTCTGAAGCCTGCTGTTGGATTAACACACAAACAAAATAGTCTGATTCTCACCTACTTTCCATGATTTAGAAGCAGTTGAAGGTTCCCTTCCCTGCATCACCTTAGAACTTTCTTCAGACTTTTCTAATGGCGCATTCCGTATTCCTTGACGATTCTTTGTACTACAACTCCCAGGATACTATAATTCCGTCTAGATCAGCGCCTATTTATCCCTCAAACATCACAGAACCTGACACAGAAAATAGGTTTAATGAATATTTATTGAAAGAGTCTGACACAGGGAAATCCATAATATGAATGAACTCAGAGACTACTGGAATATTTGCACTGAAGCATTGCCATGTGATAGGAACCTGTCAAACTCAAGGGGTGTGCTGGCCTGACCAATCATCTAGCTCATTTTTGGCCAGGAACAATTCTGTTCTAGAGTTAGACAAACAGTATTACTTTTCATTTAAATTCCTCATTTCACATCACAGAGAATTGTTGTTTATAGATACAATACTACCTTTCCATTAACTGAAGGATAGTTACATATCTTTCCAACAGTGGCAGTATTCTGAACCAAATCATTTTTACTTTCTTAACCTTCCCCTACTTGAACAATAGCTTTATTTACATGCTGGAGTAAAAATGTAATCTGGAACAGGGGCTACTTGTTTCAGATGGCCTTGAAAGAAGAGGTTCTCAGATAATGACAATAGATGGGCTAGTCTTCTGTCTTCCACCTCCAGCAGGGTTCTCCAATATTATGTGAAAGACCGGAGTACAAGTGTCTTTCTGACAAATCTAACATTCAGTTGTTAACAGGTGGAATATGACTGCTCTTCAGACTCTAGAGCCATCACTAGGACTTCTATAGCATTTTCTGTTCCCAAGCCCTTTTTTAAACATTTCACTAATTCACCCTCTCAGAAGAAGCATTATATAACTGTTTATAATTCACTGTGCAGCCTTTGAGTCAGACTGATCTGGGTTAGAATCCTGGCTTCTGATATTCACTTTGTGACCTGGGACAAAGTTTAATTTCTTTGAGCCCCAGTTTAATGAAGAGATAATAGAACCTTCCTCAAAAATTGTTAAGATTAGAAAAGATAATACATACATGAAATATTTGACCAAGTGCCTGACATAGACTATGTGTTTCATAAGAGTTACATGGAAATGATGTAAATATTATTCTCATTTAAGAAAATGCCTCTCTGATGTCCCCTTTCCAGAGAACTATGCTGATAGACAAATCAGGGCAAACTTCATGAACTAACTGCTAACTCTGCACTGGGCCCCAAACATGTTGGCTCAGAGACCCGACAGTCTTGATTTAGTCACAGTTCCCACAAACTTAAGTCAGCCTCCTGCCTACTCATATGTCAGGACCAAGCATGCAGTTTCTCCCCATCGTATGACTCTTCTCCCTAACCCTCTCATCTATCTCATACTGCTTGGTCTCTGCCCTAGGCAAGACAGGACGCTGGCTGCTGAAGCAAGATGTTTCATGAAGTCAGCCAGAAAGACAGCTTCTCTTAGGGAGACTTTTTTGGGAAAAGAAATTCCTCCTTTCAAGTAAAATAACACTGACTGGAATCACTGGGCTATGCCAGTGACATCAGGGCATCATTAAAAGAAAAACTTTGACTAAGCAATGTTTATAATTTCAGAGTTGTTTAGAATTTACGGTATAATTTATGCCATGTGTTCTATCATTAACAGTTTTAAAACCAACCTTTTTTTATTCAACTGAGTACAAAACATCCACTTATGACACAGCATCTCCCCTAGTAAGGAAGATACACTCTTTCATTGAACTGGGAGGTTTCCTTTGGAACTGTTATTTGATGGTTAGTATTTCCTTTCAGCCATCTAATTGGCTAGAGAGACAAAACAACTTAGAGAAGAGTTCAACTTCAGGCTCTTCTTGCCCAGAATTAGTATTGTAAGCTATCTGTGGTAGGATAGTCTAGTTTGCTAGTGAGAACTTGCCTTGATCCATATCTAAGAATCTGGGCGATTTGAAGAAAGGGGAACTCTTCTATGCTGTTGCCTGGAATATACGTGGAAAACATGGAAAACAGTATGGAGTTTCCTTAAAAAATTAAAATTAGACCTGCCATTTCAACTAGCATTGCCACTTCTAAGCATATAACCAGAGAAAATGAAACTACTGTGTCAAAGAGATATTTGACTCCTGATTATTGCATCACTTTTCATAATAGCTAAGATATAGGACCAACCAAGGTGTCTATCAATAGGTGAACTGATAATATTATATTTAATATTATTTATAACTTATATGCACAGTGGAATATTATTCAGCCACAGTTAGAATTAAATCTGGTAATTCGTGCCAAATAAGCAAGGCACAGAAAAACAGATAGTGCATGTTGTCACTGATTTGTGGAAACAAAAAATCAATTTTACAGCAGGGAATATAGTAAGAACTAGAAACCAGGTAGAGTAGAGGTAAGGGGGATAGCAATAGATTAGAAAAAGAGCCCCCAAATAGCAAATAGGAATAATTAGTTCTGGTGTTCTATAGAATAGTGATATCATCATAGGCTTCAATAATTTATGGCATATTACAAAATGAATAGAAGACTCCAAACTTTCTTAATACAGAAACTATTAGTGTTTGAGATGAGGAAAGTGCTAATGATTCTTGACTTAGTCTTTGCACATTGTATACATGTATCAAATTATTGTACTGTATTTCATAAATGTGTGCAAATATTATGGGATGATAAAAAAGAAAAAACAAACAAAATGAACCTGGAACAACTCTGGGGCTGAGGAAGGCCTCAGAAGTGTCTTTTAAGGAAGGGTCCAAGATAACAGGGCAGTGCTCAGTATAAAGAGTGGTAGAGAACCTGCTGGTGCGGGAAGCCAGGCTCCGACTCCTGGCCACAAAGTTCCCAGAAGTATGTTGTTCGGGACACCACAACTCCGGCTTTGAAAAGGCTCAGTTCCTTCTCTGAGTCTGCTATGTGACGTATGTGGACTAAGTACTTGAGGAGCAATAAACTAGTTTAACACATGATACAATTTTCAAAAATCTACCAATAAAACCTTTTGAACATAAAACAAGCAACACGCACATGTGTGCACGCACACACATGCACACACTGCGAAACCCCGATCTTTGCCTTGGTTTCACTGGAGGGGAATGAGCCTTGACATGCAGAGGGAATGTAATTTGATGACAACATGGGTAAGTGTGCAAGGCAGACGTGTGAAGAGAGGAAGTTATTTGTCCCCGGTTTGTTTCCATGTCTAGTGCTTCACATACATAATGCAGCGTGATCTCAGTAGTTACCCTCGGCCCAAATACTTATGGTTGCTGACTCTCAGGCCTTCCCAGGTCATGAAAGAATAGTAGACACAAGCAACTTGGCTTTGGAAATCCCAGGATAAATACCGGAGTGGGGAGTATGTGAAGGATACAAGATAAGAGACAGCTAATACACACATTCATCTCCTGACTCATCCTCAGGTCCTCCCTTCCTTTACACCCACAACCAGTTGTTCCCTAAGTTTTATCTTCTCCCTAGTGAACCCTTTATATCTGAACACTCTTGTCCTACTTGAAACTGCTGCCATGATTTCTTGCTGGGAGTATATAAAAAGCCTCTTCACTAAGCTGCTTGACTTCTTGTTTGCCCTTTCCTCCCTGTTCTCTCTACCACCCGCCCCGTGATCTCCCTAACACACAAATCAACACAGATCTGCTCTTATCATTTCCTTAGGTAAAATCTCCAATGTCCCAACATTACTAACAGGATAGAGTTCAAATTCCTCTGAGCGCCTTTCCAGTGGTCTGGAATCTGTCAGTCTGGGCTCTGTCATTAACCAGTGTTTGCTCTTAGACTCTCCAGGCTTCAGCCTTGATATCCATAAATTGGAGATGATAATAATATTGATCTCAGGAGGTTGTTATGGGGGTTCAATGAAATATGGAAAGTGAATTATAACTAGACACAGAAGTCATAAGCGAATGCCATTATTATACTCCTTAGCATTTATTATAGCCCTTACGTTAAACAACTTACAGCTCCTCTAATATATTTTTTCTTATCACAGATACATTTGATATTAATTGCTGCTGATCATTCATCTGATATTTATTGAGTACCTACACATATCTGTCATCTTGGCACCTGACAAAGATATTAGGTGTCAAAGACATAGCCATGAGCCAGATAGGGTACATACTAACTCTTGTGAAATTTACATTCTAGAAGTGATGGTCCAGACAAGAAAGTAAATTATTTTTGTAAATAATTTTATATTGTAATGCATTTAATCTTTAAAATCAAGTAAACGAATGTGAAAAAAAGCCAATTATAGTTTTGTGCTTAGAAACAGTAATGGAACCTGTTTGGTTCTGTGAGAGATCAGGGCAGAGCTCCCTGAGGCAGTAACCGGAAGCCCACTGTGAGATGCCTGGAAGCATTGAAGTATTTGTCACCCAAGAGACAATGTCTAGTCAAAGCAAATTCCAAAAAATGTGTAGAAATTCTTGGGTTGTACTATTTTCACAAGTAATTTTCTAATTCATTTGATTGATATATTCTGTGTTCTTAATAAAATTGCTATGTGGTGTTTATAAAAGGACACTATTCATCCTCCAGTGAATTATGAAAATCATTTCCTGAAACTTATTTTTAGACATTAGTGACCCTGGATGTTTATTGTATTCACGTTGCTTTTTTTACTCAGGTGTTGCAGTTTGCCAGCTCACATCTTTTCATTGTTAAGTATGGGTACAGATAAAATAATTATGTTCCTAATAGCTGCTACTGTTTGTCGAACTTCTTCTATCAGGCTCTGTGTTAGTAGATCAATGATAATTATTTCAAAATCAAAAAACAATGCCAGGTTATAAGTATTAGTAAGTGGCAGTAATATTTCAACTCACTTTTAATTCCAAAGCTATGATACTGCTACACTACAAAAGACTATGCTGTAGTTAATGTTTATCTTGTTAATTAAGTAATGTCTAACACAATACTAAATTAGTTATAAGCAGTTAATACCAAGCATCATAATAAAAGCCCATCTTTAACGTAATTAACCATAGTGAAAATTCAGATTGAATTACAATGAAATATCACTACATACTAAAATTTTAAAGACTGATAACATCAAGTATAGGAGGGGATATGAGGCATTTAGTATTCTCGTATTTAGCTAGTAGGAATATAAATGGTGCAAACATTTTGAAAAACTGTTTAGAAAATTTATAAGGTTAAGCAAATACTTATCATATGATCCAGGAATTCTATTATGCTACTACCCCTGAAAAAGGAAATGTCTATGGTTACATAAGAAATTACATAGTAAAACGTTCATAGCAGGTATATCCATAACAGCTCAAAACTGGAAGTGTCTGTCAACAGGTAAATGGGGAAATTGTGTTATAACCCTACCATGGAGTACTACTCAGTAGACAATAAGATGAACCACTGATACATGCAACAATGTGGATAAACTGCAAATAAAAAAAGCCTCATATAAATGACTGCATATTATTTGATTCAATGCATAAGAATTTCTTCAATGGAAAAAGTCACTTTGTAGAGACAGAAGGCAGGGCTCTGTTCCATAAAGTGGAATCATAAAAGGAGAGAGGAAGAAAATATTTCAAGTGAGAGAAATGTTCTAATTCTTGATTGAGTTGATGAATGTGTATATTTATATACTTATATTCAGTGCATTTTAGTGGATGCTATTTACATTTAAAGTTTATATTTTTAAAAAAGATTTTCTAATGTTGAATATCTAACAAGCACTAAATGCAAGGAAATCTATGACTTATGGAAAGAGCTACATTGGCTAATTCAGTTATTAAAGTTAAGGATGACTTTATACTTCAAGTGAGTATTTTAGTGTCTTGATTTAAATAAAAGGCAACCCACTAGTTTGGAACATCATGAGGCATTCTTATAAGCTAAGATCTTGCAACTACTTTTTCTGTGACAGGCAATACATTAGGTATTTGGGCAATATGATAACTGTCTTCATGAGGAAGACAGATAAAAAATGGCAATTACAATGCAGGATGATAAGTGTTTTAATGAAGTTATTCATAAAATGCTATGTGGCAAAAGGAAAAACTACACACTTTTGGCTTAAGCAAAAGGGTGGTAAAGGAGAAAGTTTGAAAAAGATTATGAATTCCTTCTTGAACACATAATCTTGAGGTTCCTCTGACATATCAAGTACAGATGTCCACTGGAAGCTTGGCCGTAAAAACTTGACATTCTCTTTACCAAATAACCAGATTTATAACTTATCAACAGGCAGTTTAAGCCATGGAAAAAAGAGAATATTAAGGGAAAGAGCATGGAATGAGGAGATAACTGAGTGGAGAACCTTTAAGCGTCAAAATGAGGAGGAGGAAGCTTGAGAAGAGGCTGAAAAGGAGTAAACACTAAGTCAAGATAGAGTTTCAAGCTGGAGCAGTATTTGCTGTGTCAACTGCTATGAAAATATGATGGAAGATAAGGATTTGACCAATAGACACAGACAAGGACACTAAAAGTGGGAATAGAAGCCAGACTGCATAGTGAAGCAGTAGAAACAGTGAACTATGGAAAGCAGATGGAGCAGGACGATCTGGGGTTGGAAAGTTTTAACAAATACTGAAGGGACTGAAGCAGGCAGGCAAGTGGCTGCCATTTTTTGATAGACTTGATCATAAAATTCAGGTAAATATTCAGATTTCACTTCTACTCTTGAGAATTCAGTTCGCAAAACTAATTCAAACATGAATTGAAAAATCTTAGTTTGGCACCAGTTCTAGAGGCCTTCCTCTGCAGCTGGCCTCTTCTCTCGTGACATAACTGCTACCATTGTTGGATAACTCTGTGTGCCTGGCACTGGGCTCATGCATTCCATAGACTGGTCTCATTAGCTAGTCTCCCTCTGGATACTGTAGTAAGTACAAATTGCAGACATAGTTTTAAAATTTCTTTCTTTGAAGAGAAATAAAGAAAAAGAAAGGTAGGAAGGAAGGAAGAAAAGAAAGAAAGAAAAAGAAAAAAGAAAAGAGCAAGCAAGAAAGCAGAAATGAGAGATAGAGACAGAAAGAGAGACAGAGACAGAGACAGAGAGAGAGAGCGAGAGAGAGAGAGAGAGGAAAAAAGAAAGGGGGAAAGGCTAAAGGATGTTAGGCTGAAACCAGAGGCCTAACATCCATCAGAATGATGCTGTTCTTGAAAGGTACGTTGATATAAATTATTTTCATGCAGAAACACAACTCCTGTTCTACCACTGCCCATGCATTTGAGATATTGCATCAGGCCTGTACCTCCCAGGGGCAAGCCAATAACTATATAGAAATTGCCTCTTGCCACCACCAAAGTGCCGCACTATGTTGGCCTCTTCCTGAAGGTGCCCGCTATGCTGCTGTGGCTTCTTTTTTGGTAGCACAGCAAGCAACGACGAGAGTGAATGTTGATCTGGAGAGTGAAGCAGGATTCAGTTGTATTGAAAATCCTCACGAGATTTAATGTTCAAAGTGCTCTGCTGTCAAGATGCTTATTTCAGTATTTATAACTCCTGCCAGATATCAATTTCCAACTATCCAATGAGAAGGCATTTGTGTATTAACCAAAGCTTGCATTTGTTAGTACACACCAAAATTCTATTTTTACTTACTTTGTAATCACACACAGTTACTCAGTATAATTTACATGCAGAGGTTGTTTACTTTGCAAAAAGGGAGCTAATGACTTTGGGCAAATTACACTGTTTAGAAAAATTTCCAAATGAGTTGATAGCCCAGCACACTTTTAATTTAGTCTAATTCACTTGTTCTTTCATTGTGAGTTAGTTAAAAAATTTTTTTTTATCTGATGATGACTTTGAGTTAAGGTCTTAATTCCATGAAGGCAAAGTAAAATAAAACAAATGGCAAAACCCCTTCAACAATAGCCTATTTAGTATTTAAACACACAGACAAAAACCTTATGAACGAAAGGAAAAGTCCTATCCTACTTAAGGGTTTTAAATGGACTGTTTGGGGGATAGTTCTTTTTATCTAATATTTATAATTGCAGTCTTTGAAAGCAAAGTTTTTGTTGTTTCAAAGTTAGATTTCTATCAGTCCAGGGATATAGATCAGCAGCACAGTGCCTGCCCAGCAAGTACAAGGTTGTGAGTTTGATTCCCAGTACAAAAAAAAAAAAAAAAAAAAAAGGCAAAGTTAGATTTCTAGCATTAAATAATGCTATTTGATAAAATAATTGCTGGATAATTACTTTTATGAATGAGCTTCTGAGAGAACAAAACGATTGTTTTTTTTCATTGAACATAAAAAATTCTCATTTTAACAAATCCATTACAGATCTCCTCTTTATTTCTTTATTTTCAAGGAATTTATAGTAGACCCAATACACCAATTGGGAAACAAAAAGTAATGGGCAAATTAAAAACCAAATTACACAACAATTCAAGAAATAACAGTTGATATTCCAACTCTCAAAATAATTTTCATAAAATAATTCAAGCGTGTTCAAGTTCTGAAGCAATTATCTAATGTGCTGGACTTGGGAGCTGGTGAAAGAAAAACTAGCTCAAAAGAAAAAGGAAAACTGCATGAGAGTCCGTTTATGAACTCTCAAATTTTGATTCTTATGATGGAAGTAAGAACTCTCTTATGCAAGATAGTCTGACCACCAAGAGCGTTATTCCCTTGGCTCAATGGTGCAGGCTTCTGAAATACATAGTGCTTGCTATATTTCTTTTCCTCTTAAAGCTATTAGATACCTTGGATAAACATTAGGGTAATGGTGTTTAAATCTATACCAGCATTCTGTGATGTGCCTTCTGGCTGCAAGATTTCTGAAGACCCTCTGTGCCCAGAAACAATTTCTACTATTCAAATTTTTCTGAGAAGTAAAGGATACAGTAAATGCATACTATACTTCTGGTATTATTGATGTACAATTTCATCTAATCCCCATAGTAACCCTGTGAAGAAGTAGCTCCATTTTACAGATGAGCAGTCAGTTTCAGACGTTAACTTGACCTAGGTCACATGGCTAAATTATTTAAAAGATCTTTATAAGAACAGTCTGACTCCTTACAAAATACTACGAGAACTCCTGAGATAAAACTTTTATTTAACTTGAAAGCTGTGTTTTATCATATACATAAGTTCCCCTCTCAGAAAAGATAGACTTGAAATGTGAATCTTTTTTAAACATACAAGAAGACAATGAGCTTAGCACACTCTCTCCAACGCTACGCTGCTTCATTTAGTAAGACATCAAAAGAACCTCCGGAACATGCTCAAGAGCTAGAGTCAGTCAGAGATTTTCCTACTTAGAATTTCCACCTCCTAATTTGCCACACTTCTAGGTTCACTGATAAGAGAATGGGATCAGGGAAAGTTGAAGAAATTAGTAACTTATCAGGTTAAGTCTCTTAATACATCCTCTTTTAACAACTGCAGCAAAAACCGTGATTTGATATATCACTTTTGGTGTATATAGTTGTTGTCAATTGGCATAAATGGCATATGTTGGCCTAAGAGTTAATGAGTCTATCTATGACTTTTCCAAAATGTATGGCAGTTCTGGTATCACTACCTATTTTTTAAAATGAGGGAACCCTTTATATTTCCAATTAGTTATGACGGTAAAATGACTTATCTTTCAAATGGATAACCAAAAACACTGTTAAATACAGTAGCATAGAAAGCACCCACTGAAGCACGATAATATTTAAGTCATTAGAGAAACCTACTATTTCCATGTCCATACAAAGCATCTGAGCCTCAGATTTAATATACATAAGCAAATGAAGCAGAAATACCTCTCATATACACTTTAAAAGAAAAGTTATATGTTGTAAAGCTGACATAGTTTGTTGAGCTGTGCTTTGTACATTCTTAGCTTTAGGCAGCAACAATACATCTGCATACACCCATGTGACCTACAAACTTTAATAGATGTCTATATTGAACTGAAAATACACAGCAAATCAAATCAAATTAAACACTTACGGGAAATTTTATTTCAGACCAATAAGATCTCATGTAAGAAAAAAATCTGTAAATTTTTTAATTCATAAAACACTTATTACTAATTTATGTTCCCTTCAAATTAAAAAAGTAATTGAATTAATTTTTAAATTCAAGTCAACCTCAATACACTATGATCAGAAATAACCTTATCCAGGGACAAAAAACCACCTCTTCATGAAATGTGAGCAAATTGTGAATATGCAGATCCTCTGATTGCTGATATTCAAATGCAGACTTTTGAAATTTTCTCACCCCAAGAATCAATTTCATTTCTGGAAGGAATGAGTCTGGTTTGATGAAATGACAGTAAATAACCACCTGGAATCAGCACAAACTTGGGTTGATTGTTTTTGTACATTTTTAATGTTATCATTCTGAGTTTCACATGTTTGTGTGTCAAATAGATGTTTGTGTAATATCATCATCTCCTGGATATTAGGAGACTTCAACTTCGGCCTTTGGCCAATTTCAATGGAGATGTGTGTGTGTGTGTGTGTGTAGATACTTGTATCAGAAGAATGCTGCAATACCAACAAAAAGCCTGAAAATCAACATTTGTTCTCCAAATGTCCACACAGTTCATATGCATTTACTTAAATCCTTATGGTTCTTAAACTTTTTAAAAGTAATGAAGTTCTGCCATGCTACAATATTATAAAGCCAAAATTAATAAAATAGATAGCATGGTTAGATGAAAGAATTTAGGGGAAGCATGACTAAGAACATAAGCCTTACAGATAGATCTCAATAATTTTGTTGAGATTTTTGCAACAATTTTCTTGAGATTTCGTTGATCATTTGAAATGGAGTAATTATACTTACTTCACAGAACTGCTTTAAGATTATGTAAGATAATATATTCCAAGTACTAAGGGCATGAATTGCCTCATTGTAATAAATGCAATGGTATTAAAATATTCTTATCAATAATTGTAATTACTGAAAATGAATGACTAAATACTTAGTCAATGCTGTCTTTTTCACCTTCAAGTGTGGTATAAGGGAATTTCCAGGGACTCATTCCACAGGTTTTAAGAATCTTGGAAACTAAAAAATTTCTTGTCCTCCTCTTTCTACCCCCTGAATTATCTGAAATGTAGAAGGCAAAGATTCTGAAAGGCTCCTAGTTTCTATTTGTAACTTACAATTCAATATTCATACACATTAAGTCTGTTTCTCAAAAATGGGTTCAGAGTATTTTAATATGGGAACAGTGTGTTGTTCAGCAGAGGGCATTTTCTAAGAAATATGGTAGCTGTTCAAAGCCCAATCACAGTAGATCAAATCCAACGCAATAGAAAAGTTTCACCCAAATGGTAGGCCTGTTTGAACAACAATAATCCAGTTGTTTTCGAGAATCAGAGTCAAAGTTTCAAAGAGATACTGATTAAAGTCAAACTATCAAAATTCATAGGACCAAAAAAGTAAAAAAATCTATTAACAAGCTTTTAATCAGCATTCCATGTAAAAATTTGGTCAAAAGTTTGTCCTTTCTCTATTTACTAGGTTTTAAAGCATTTAAATATGACTGTTTTGACATCTTTGCAGACACAGCTGGTGTCAATGTTATTCAAGAAAGCAAGTCTAAGAATATAGTTGACATTGATATTCTCCCTAGGTGAGGTGTTTAGATCAAATGTCAAGATACTTTGCCAACTGTGATGTATAATTAAAGGGGACTTGGACATTTAGCACTTCACAGTATGGAGCTGAATAAAGACAAGTACGGTTTTTAGAATCATATATATTCTCTCTCACTGGTTTCTATTGCTGATACAAGTGTTTTTGTAGAATCTCATCCCCTCTGCTTGCTACTGCTCAAAATTAAATAGTGCCACATTCCTATTGGTTTAATTGCTCATTTAATCTTTACATTCAAATGATTTGGAATTTGCAAAGCTAGCAGGGAAGATACAATTCTTCACATTTTGAAAGCTAAAAAAGGCGAGGTGCCCTATGCAAAAATAGAGTGATAACAGTAAACCCATTACTTCTTTTTGAAATACTCCACCTGTTTTATTATCAACAGAAACTAAGACTAATACTAGCACTCATCCAACATTGAAAGGCCTGGGGCGCATACCTTTGTAGGTCAGACTAGCTACAGAGGTTCCAAGGAATAAGAGTTAGGTGACTGGGCTCTTGATGTCTAACGCGACCAGTTAACTGTGTGTTGTCTCTTGAGTTCTTAATATCTGAAAAGAGGAATAGACATCAATTTTGTGGTACTGTGTTAATTTACAGTGGTATATGCTCATGGATAGAACTAAGAGTACTTTTAGTATCATCTAATAGAGTTAATAATACTGATACGGTCAACTAAAAAAGAAGTTAAGCATCTGCTTTTGGTTATCTATGGCTAGGTCTCAAATATTTCTAAACCATATGTGGATTTAACATGGATTTGATGACATCGTATATCTGCTTTTTGATTTCTTGGTTGATTTTTTTCATGTTGGAAAGAGAACAAGAAAGGCCAAATGAAAAGGATTATTGCCAGAAAAATGTTTTTGTCCATCTTTCTTTTCAAATCATTGGATTTGAGTTCAACTTTGTTTTATTGAAATTATAATTTCCTGATGTCTTTGCTTAATTTTACTTAGTGCAGATATATAGTTGAATGTCTATGAATTATTCTCATAAGTTCATCCACAAATGACTTAATACATGATATGAATTCATATTTGTATGTGAATAATACTTAAAAATATGCTTTGAGCGACATATAAGAACATAAATACTGTATGCCCTAAGAAGGCAGAAATTATGCCATTAGAAAATTTGGAAAAGAAATGGGAAAAAAAAGTGAGAAGATAAAACACTGAGTCCATCATATAGAGTATTTGGGGTAAAAACATATCATTTTAAATGGTATATCAAATAACATTGTATTAAAATTTCATATCACAAATATAAATTATTAAACTAGATTATAGACATGAGGTAGAAAATAGAGAAAAATTCTAAGTTGTGTCATTGCTTGTATAAGGGAAAATTTGTTTCTAAAGATATGAATAACTGCCTAGTAAGCATGAGGCCCTGAGTTCGATTCCTGGATCCAAAAAAAGAAAAATATGAATAACTGAAAACATACTATTATAAAAGAAACAATAAGAGCAAAATTACAAATCTTTTTTTAATACCAGTAGAGTCATATGAAGAAAGTGAAATAAAGAAAACAGTTAACAGACCTTATGTGACACTACTGACTTTAATCCAACCTACACCTATGGCCTCATGAGGAGTTCTCTATGGCCTCATCAGCTGACTGAGGAAAAGGACACTGGGGCCTGGTTTGCAGATGGCTCTGCACAACATGCAGACATCGTTCAAAACTGCACTGCTGAAGCACTATGGCCCCTTTCAGTGATACCCCAGAAACACAGTGGTGAAGAGAAATCCGCCCAGTGGGCATAACTTAGGGTAATGAATCTGGTTGTAGGCTTTGTTTAGAAAGGAAAGTGGCAAAAAAAGTGAAAGAAAGAAAGAAAGAGAGAAAGAAAGAAAGAAGAGAGAGAGGGAAAGAGAAAGGAAGGAAGGACAGAAGGACAGATGGATGGAAGGAAGGAAGGAAGGAAGAAAGAAAGAATGAGAAAGGAAGAAAGGAAGGAAGGAAGAAAAGAAAGAAAGAAAGAAAGAAAGAAAGAAAGAAAGAAAGAAAGAAAGAAAGAAAGAAAGAAAGGAAAGGAAAGGAAAGGAAAGGAAAGGAAAGGAAAGGAAAGGAAAGGAAAGGAAAGGAAAGGAAAGAAAGAGAGAGATATGGCCAGATATGTAATTATGGCCTTATAGCTATGGTTTAGCTAGATGGTGAGAGACTTGAAAGGAACATTATTAGAAAACTGGTGATGAGGAAATTTGGGGAAGAAGTACATGGATAGAACCCTCTAAAGGGGGAAAAAAAGTACACCAACCAACAAACCAACAACTTTGAAGACATTTATTTCCCATGTGAATGTTCAGCTAGGGTCACCTAATCAAAGAGAGACTATAGTAAAGTGGATCAAAAGACTCTGTCGGCCTTTTTCCTAAGATAGCCCTGCCATTGCTAAATGAAACTGTGGACAAACTGACTGTGGTGACAGGAATGGAGTTTATGCATGGGCCCAAAACACTGACTATCACTACTGAAAGTTGTCTTGGTTGTAGCCCCTGCTGAGTGCCCCAGTTGTTAGCAGGCAATGGAGACCAACACGAAGTTCTCAGTATGACACTGTACCTCAGGGTAATCAGTCAGCTACCTAGTGACAAGTTGATTATGTGATATTTCTTCCATCATGGAGTAGTGTTTTATGCTTACTAGAAAGGCACTTGCTCTGAATATGGATTTGTTTTCCCTGCATGCAGTGTTTCAGCTATAACTACCATCCATGGATTCAAAGAATGTCTTATCCACCATCATAGTGTTCTACATGGTATTGCTGCTATTCAAGGAACCCCCTTCATGGTCAAAGAAATGCAGCAATATCCCCATGCTCATGAAATTCATTGATTATAGCATGCTGCTCACTAGTCTAATGCAGTAAGTTTGACAGAACAATGAAGTGACCTTTTGAAGACTCAGTTACAGTACCGGATAGATGGCAATAATTTGCAGGTATGGGAGTGTATCCTTCAGAAGGCTGTGTAATCTCTAAATAAATGTCCAGTTCATGATACTCTTTCTACCTTAGACAGGATTCATGGGTCCAGGAGTCAAGTGATAAAAATGGGCATGGTGAGCCAGACCCAAGCCTTCCCCCATGAGTCAATGCCATTTGCAGACTGTGGGGCAAGAGAACAAGGATTCACCAAGAAGCAAGCCCTTCCTGTAAACCAGTGCAATGTGCAGGCTGCCGCCAGCAAGGGGACAGCCAGACCCAAGCCTCTTCCAGCGCGTAGGCTGGCAAATAAGACAAACCAATCCCCCACCCCCACCTGCACCCCAATAAGTGACTGGCTGATCCAGAGAAACACAGGCTGTGATTATAGCTATTGAAGTGAAATGCAATTTGATGCTTGTGGTGTTTTGGTGTTTCACTGACCTACAGGTCTAGGGCTGGTGATCTGATTGTCTATTCAGAGGATAGCGATACATGATGTGGCACCTAGGGTCCTTCTGAAGGAAGTAGTCATTGTTAATTTCCTATTATCTTGTTTTGAAGACCTGTATCATTTTCATGGTTTTGTTGGGTTGGGTTTTGTTCTGTTTTATTTTGTTTGATTTTGCTATATCCAATGGCATGAGCAGCTATTTCAAAGATAGCAAGATATATTATGGTAGACATTTTGTATTTACTATTGTCTTCTTTTGAAATCCTTTACTGCATTCATTGTTTTGTTTTTGTTGGTTCTATTCTGTTCTGTTCTGTTTGATTTTCACTATGTCTGAAAGTATCTGTAGCTATTTTGAAGACAACAAGAGGCATTATGGTAACTATTGTTGATTTCATATTGTTTTGAAGTCCTGTATCACTTACACTGGTTTGTTTTGATTGGTTTTATTCTCTTTAAAATAAAAAAATAGGCATGGTACCACACTCTTACTTCTAGTGATTCACTAGCTAATATTTGTTTCCCATCCCCACAACCTGAAGCCCTGATTGTGTAATGGTTATAGTTATACCAGAAGACACAACAATGATTAAGTTTAACTGAAAGTTAAGCCTGCTTCTTCAACCCTGGGCTCCCCAGGCTTTCTCTGAATCAACAGAGAAAGATGGGAGTTTTTGTGCCGGTTGATGATTGATCATGATTACCAGGGGACAATTAGCAGCTGCTCTATATCAGAGAGGAAGAATACAGGAAATATTCTAAGGCATCTCCTAGTATTGCTATACCATATGATTAAGGTTAAAAAAAAATAACAGCTTAACCCAGGGAGGATTACCAATTATAGATCCCTTTCCCATCGTTGTCATAGTCTGGGAAGTTTACATTTGTAATCCCATGGAAAAGTTATTGGAATTCTAGTGAGTTATTCCAATCTACCACTTTCAGTGCAACTCATGGCGAGAATAAAGACACTAAAACATATTTATAATTATGGGGGGCCAAGAAGGTCCTAAGTCTGGCCAAGATAAAGGCTCATCAGAACAAAGGCCTCAACCCAGGGCCTAACTGGATTTTACTAGTTTGTGAATAAGGAAGTGGTTTGAGGATGAGTGGCTGTGAGAATGGCAGGAGACACGTGACTACTGTGAGCTGGGCTATATCGGAGGCCTACAAGCCCCTCTACAATATACAGAGAGAAAGATATGTAGAAAAACCAATATGCATAACACAAATGAGGTAGCATTTAATGCTTAGGGGGTGGTGCTTCAGTTCTGATGTGCAAACTTTTGTGCCCTGCAAAGTCATAGCCCCTTATCTCAAGGCTCAACACAGTTGACAGCCCTGGAGCGTTGGCTCTTTCTTCCTACGTGGCTCAACCATGTTTTCAGGGGAGCACAGGGCAGGGAAACAGCGACTGTCATCTAGTGTCGAAGATTATACATCAGCACCTCAGCTAGCCCTATTTACATTGGTTAGAGCCAACTGAAGGGAAAAGGAAATGGCCTAGCCAGCTCTGTACGTATCAGAATCAATGAAGATGAAAGAGAATTTAAGGAAAATTTTGGAAAACAAAACTGGAAGTTGGGGAAAAAAACTCCATAATAGCCCTGAATCAAGGCTGGCCATTTTCTGAAGCCATTGGTTTCAAGTAGGAGCCTAAAGTGATATCTTTCTCTGGTATGTTGGCCATTTTAGAAGTCTAGAAATGCAATGGTTGATTTATTAGATACAACTTGCCCCACAGTGAGCCTGCCACTACAGGCCCAGAGAAAGAGAGGATGTGGCCCCTGGTGAGCCTGCTGCCAAGGACCTGGAGAAAAGAAAGCCATAACCCTGGGGTTCTGCCACCATCAGAGGAACAATGATGGGCAGCTACCCCACACTTCTCTTCCACCCTAGGAACTTCAAAGCAGGGGAGCCCAGGTGCCTAGTCCAATTCCCTGCACCATGGGACAGGCAGCCAATGCAGGAACACCCAGCCCTCAGCAACGGGCTAATTCAGAGGAACTCAGGAGAAATGTCAAGATGAAGGAGCAGGGTGCAATCTCAGACCTCCAGCACACCCAGAGTCCAGCCAGAGGACATAAACACAAAAGACATTAGAGGTCACACACATGAAATTTCTGAAATGGTAGCAACTGAAGTGAAAGGACAACTTAGTGCTTATATTGTTTGATTAATTTTGCAGGCCTGAATCTCATCCAGAGCACATCTAGGAGACATAGACATAGAGGAAATTAAAAGCCACACACATGAAATTTCCAAGACGATGGCAATTGAAGTAAAGAAACAACTTGGTGCTTTTGCTGTTTGATTGACTTTGGATGCCTGTGTCTGGTGATCTGAGCATCTGTTTAGAGGATAACAGTATGTAATACAGTAACTATGGTTGATTTCCTATCGTCTTATTTTTGAAATCCAATATTGTTCCCATTGTTTTGTTTTTTCTCTTTAAAATAAAAAATAAATAAAAAAGTAAAATGCTATCTAATTTACTCAAGAAAGAGTGAAAAATTTATTAATAAAATTAAAAAGTGATAAGGGAGAAATAACCACAAAAATAAAATATCTAAATAATATAACTCCAATTTCATGTAAGAATATTGAAGACAATGTCTAAATAAATTTATTTTTTGGGTACCAGGAATTGAATTCAGGACTTTGCACTTGCCAGGCAAGCACCATCCCATTGAGCTATATCCTTGGCCCCTCTAAATTTAGCAGCACAATAAAATAATACATCATTTCTACATACGATTTATTGAAAATCTCTAAGGGAGTTTTAATATTAGAAAAATCTATTAACCTACCCCATAAATCAATGTGGTAGGCGTAAGGAGGAGAAATACAACAATCACTTTCATATGTGCTAAAAAAGTTTTTGGTGAAATTCATAAGTATTTATAATGGATACACTTAAAATATAAAAATACAGTAATGCCTTGTAATTACAAGTAACTTCTGTGAGTGTTCTGTGAGTGTTCCTCAAGACAAGTAAATATTTCTAACAAATTTTAACTTGATAAGGAAGAGATGTCTTGCAACATAAGTGGTATGTGACAATGAATGTTACATCATCACAACTGAGCCAATGGTTCTTCTCTCTTGCTGCATGGGATTGTGGGTGATCTGCCCCCAACTGCAAGAGGTTATGGAGGAGAGCTTGTCTGTGGAGGAGGAAGAAAAAAAGGTGAAGATATTCCTCACTTCAGATGAGATTAGGGAGATGTGTAAGATGTGAGGATAGATTTTCTAGAAAATTTTGTACACAAGCACCATCCGAATAAGACTAAAATTTTGTGTACCAGATATTTGTTACCATTATGCAGAAATACAATTTTGTGCATTACCTTGTATTCTATGATCTTGCTAAATTTATTAGTTCTCATATGGTTTATTTTTTTTCTTTTTTGTCAATTACAGTGATGTGGTTTTTAATGGATTTTACATGTAGACAATTAAGTTGTTTATGAGCAAAGATAGGTTTACTCCTTTTTCATTCATTAATTTTACTCTTTTCCTTACTTTCTTTAATGAACTATCCAGATGTCGTACAGAAGGGTTAAGAGTGAGCATTCCTGTCTAATTCCTGATATCAGAAGGGAAAGAAAGTTCTCCCTGTAGTTTACTTCTCTCCAAGTCTTAGCTAGCTATGCAGTAACTTTTGACTGTGACATTTATCCTTCAGTGCTATTGCCATTATCCTATCTCATTATCATTTTCCTCTTGCCTCAAGAGTTAACATTATTACAGTGTTGCTGGTGATTAATTCTTTTAGCTTTTTAAACCTAAGAAACTCTATATCATCTCAATTTTTATAAGATTTTTTTTGGGGTATAGAATTCTAGGTTTATAGTTTTTTTCTAGATTAACAATTTGTTTTTGAAAGTTGTTTCTTAGAAGTATAGAGTTCTAGGTGCTGAATTCTAGGTTAACGAATGATATTTTTTCTTTCAGTGATCTAAAGATGTTTCTTCACTATAAGTGTACTTGCATTGCCTCAATAAGCAATGTAATGTCAGTTGGGTGCACACCTGTAATCCCAGCACTCGGGAGGCTGAGGTAGGAGGATCGCCACGAATTTGAGGCCAGCCAGGGGTACAAAGTAAGTTTAGGACCAGCCTGAATGACATAGTGAAACTCTGCCTCAAAAAAAAAAAAAAAAAAAAAAACCAAAGAAAGAAAGAAGGAAATGTACTGTCATTATTATCTTTGTTCCTCTGTATGTACCATGTCTTTCTTCAGCTGCTTTTATGATTTTCTTTCTACCATTAGTTCTAATAAAAATGATTATGGTGCATCTTGGTATAACTTTCTTCTTATTTCTTGAGTTTAGGATGTCCTGACATTCTTGAGGCTATGAGTTTTGCATTTTTATCAAATTTGGAAAATTTTAAGACTTTATTTCATTATCATTTTGTCCCTCATTTCCTCAACTTCTTTAGAGACCCCAATTACACATGTACTTAGAGCTCTGAGGTTGTCTCACAGCTTACTAATGCTCTATTCATCTTTTTTTACTCTTTTCTTTATCTGTGTTTTGATCGAATTTATTGCATGCCTTCAAATTTACCAGGCTTTTCTTGTTCAGTGTCTAATCTACCACTAGTCCTATCCTATGTTTTTCATCTCGTACATTGTAGCTTTGATTTTTAGAGTTCATTATGGGTCTCCTTAAAAAGAAAAAAAAAGGATCTTCCCTGTTTCTCTTTAACTTTATAAACATATGAAGTGTAATTATGATAATTGTCCTTGCCTGCTAATTCTAACGTCTGAGTCAGTTCTAAGTCAGTTTCAATTGAATGATTACTTTACCAAATATGCTTTTTTGTTTTATTTTGTTTTTTGTTTTTTTGCCAGACTTGTAATTTTTTACTGACTACCAGTTATACCTTCTTTAGCTTTTCTTTCTGAGATGCAGTTAAGTTACTTGGAAACAGGTGATTCTTTTTTTCAGTTCTTGTTAGACTGGTTTAGAGCAGTGCTTAGATTACAGTTACTTACTACCCATCAATCAGGCGAGGCCTTTCTGTGTATTATACCCAGTGTCCCATGAATTACGGTGTTTTCCAGTCCGGGTAGTGAAAGGCCTGTGTTAGTATTTGCACGGCAATCTCAAATACATTTACACATTCCTTTTCCCAGATTTAGGTAGTTCCCTCACAAGCAAGTCCTATCTGTAGTCCGCTGACTACTTAACAGGAGCTTTATTCAGATCTATGAAGTCATCTCTCTGCAGTTCTTCACTCTTCTCATAACCTGTTTTGTGACTCCATTTAGTTTTCCTGGACTCTCAGCTCTATCTTTTTCTTAAACTTGCAGAATCCTCTATACTGCATGAATTTCCCCTCTGGGAAATTCCTACATGAAACTCTCTCAAGATAGTAAGTCAGGGGCAGTCACAGGGCTCATATTGTTTCCTGTCTCTCAATGATCACTGTCCTTCGTAGCTAATGACTAGTGTCTTGAAAATCATTGTTTTCTGTGTTGTGTGTTTTCAAAACCTTTTCTGTTGGGGGTGGTATTGCAGGTGGAAAAGAGTTACTTGTGATATCCTTGTCAGTCAGGGAAGGCTAAGTTGTCCCGTGGTGTCAGACAACCACAGTACAGTGCTGACTACTAGGTACAGTTTTCTGCAATTTCCATTACCTGCAGACAACCATGGTCTTAATATATCAGATAGAAAATTCTAAAATTAAATAGTTCAGAGCTTTTAAACGACTTTTATTACAGTATATTGTTACTATTGCTTTCTTTTGTTTTTAGTTACTGCTAATTTCTTACTGTGCCCGATTTGTAAATGAAACTTTATCACAGATGCATACGTAAAGGAAAAAACAATGCATTTGGAGTTTGGTTCTCTCCAGTTTCGGGATCTACAGAACTTCTTGGAGCATGTCCCTCTCAGGTAAGGTGGCTAGTATATTTCAGCACCTTTATACAATGAAGGTGTGTTTTCCCCTCATCTGGATCAGTACAGACTGATGGGCATCTGCCCAGTGTGGTCCCTCCGGACTCAAACTAACTGCAACCCCATGTCAATACATGCTTTTATAATTACCATGACAGGGAGAAGCAGAGGTCTCTGGTTAAAGGTAATTATTCTGATCTTGAAGGAGCCACACTTGCTACTATCAGCTCAAATAAACCACATCAAATATTAATGTCAAAATGGTGGAGAGCAGTGTGATCCTATCAGATGTCTGGGAAGAAAAGAAGTGGAATATTCTCAGTAGTCTTACTGCTTCCCTGTCTTACACTTCACATTAATGAGCATGCCTCTACATTTTAGTAATAGGCATGCTTTTTGTTTTTGCAATTATTGATTTTTGCAAAAGTATTTTCAGCATGTTAAGCAAGCTATCTTTTATTTTCATGACTTTTATTAAAAGGAATGGTAAATTTTATCATTCTGTATCTATGGAAATAATTGTTTACATTTTCCCTTTTTGACATATTACTATGTTTATTTTAATAGGCTTCCTACTTTAAATTATTCTTGAATCACAGAGGAAAAATGCTACAAAATCAGAGTTTGTTATAATATTCTACTGTTTTATGTACATGGCCTGTGCTTTTTATAGTTTAACAATTTTTTTTACACACTGAAGATTAAATTGAGGACCTTTGCCCTAAACTGTATCTCTAACTCTTTTTGACTTTTTGAGACAGTCTCACTGAATTGTTCAAGCCCAGGTTGGGCTCAGACTTATGATCCTCCTTCCTCAACCTCCCAGAGTGCTAGAATTGCAGATGTCTGCTGCCACTTCTGGCAACATATTTTTGATTTTGTGTTGTTTTAGTTTCTCATAGTGCTAGGGATTGAACCTGGGCCTTGTGCATGCCAGCCAAGTGCTACCAGCAAGGTACACTCCCAGCCCATTTTAGCAATTTATTTCTGGTATTTTTTAATTCTCATATCTGAGACCAGGCTATATAGTTTGTTGTTTTTATGCCATTTTTGTTGAGGATATATAGAATTTGCCAAAGAAAACTAATGGATCAGATATGTTTAGGGAACTAATTTTTTAAAGCTTTTGTAGTTCTTTTATTATTGGCTATTTAGATTTCTTTCCTTTTCTTAAATTGATATTGATTAGACAACCAATTCCATCCAGATTTTTCTTGAATAGCAAAGTTGCATGTAGTCATTTTACTTGTGCTTTTCATCTTTATGGTTGTATGTCCTCTATCACTCCAAACATTTGCATTTTTGTTCTTTATTTTCTGCTTAGATTTCTCAGAGATTTATCTATTTTATTGGACTTTTATAAGAACTGGCTCTTTATATCACTTACCAATTTTTGATCTCTTGATTACTTTCTTATTCTTTAATTTTTGATTTATTTCCTCCTTTTGCAGTGTTTTCAATGTCTTGGATCTTTTCTAGCCCCTTGAGACAAATGCTTAGTCCACTTAATTTTAATTATTATCATTCTATGTTCTATTTGTAGTATTTATCATAAGTTACATCCAACATCTAACAGTTTCACTGGAGCATATGTATGTGTGGTGGTTAAACCCAAAAATCTAGCATACATTTATATAAAAAGGATCAGCACAAGCTCCATCTGGGCCAGATTGCTCATTTTACAAGGGTAGTTTTTGTACTCTAATACATTTAGTGAAGGAATAAATATGCCTATTCTTGCCCAAGTTATTTTTCTACTTTTAGGCTTTATATCTAAAATCTACTTTCCCATTTTTGCTAGGTGAATACATATTAGTTCCTCAAGACCAGTTCTGGGCCGATTCACCAAAAATCAACTACAGAAAGCCAATTTTCCACAAGACTGATTTGCCAAATTTTCTTGTTCATTTGAACTATTTATAAAGTTTATAGAAATTCGCGTTGGATGGGATAGTTTTAATAGCTTTTAAAGATTTATGTAAACTTTTAGTTGACCAGTTTTCATTTTGTTTTCATAACAGAATTTTAAGGAAAGTTTAATTTGTCTCTTCCCAGCTTTCTGCCACTGCAGTTGGACAGGGCAGAGAGAAACAGAGAGGACCTCCTTGGGGTTAGATGAAGAGGGCTTAGCACATGTTGCTGATTCCAGAGACAGGGAAGATGTGGGTCAGAGAAAGAGGATGCATTCATGGAACACAAATTTGCAAGGAATATATTGCCAAATATAATCTCTTCATAGTCTTAGAAGTAAGCTGTCCCATTTCCCTCTTCTTCTGATCCCCAAACATGCTTCCCCATCTCTCCCTCCACCAGTCCCTTTGCCTCCTGTGAGAGGTGAGCTCTGTGCTGACTTTTTGCTGCCTCTCCCCACATAGTCAAGCCATCTCTGTTCCTTCCAGCATAAGCAGTAAGGAGCTGGGGCAGAGACAAACCCAACATTCTTTCAAGTGCTATTATGGAGACCAGTGAAAACCAGTCCTTCAAAACTAACAGTGAAAAGAATGAAGTAAATTCAGAGAAGTGCTTAATTGGTGAGTTGGACTCTCTCTAGGTTGTTACTCATCGACTGCTTTTCTGTAAAGCCTTTTCTGACTCTTGTTGGTCAAGTCAGAGGTTCACTTTTCTGGGGTCTCAAAGCAGCACCCTGTTCATATCTCCACTTAAAGGGATTTTAAGATAGCATTTCGTCTTAGTTATTTTGTGTCATAAGGAGATCAGTCTCTACACTTTTCATTCAAGAACTGCTTAATAAACAATGATATGTTCCTTAAATAAATGTCCATTCAATGAAGAGCTGTGAGCTAACTGTGAGCTGCCACTGTGAGCTGACTATGTGCCAGAGAATAGAATAGATGCTAGAGATTAAGGTTAAATAAGACTCAGTGCCAGTTCAGAGCTCACAGTCCAGTGGGGACAGGAACTGAGTCTTAGACATCTTTATATTCGATCGACATGCTCACATGATAACTGACATAAAGTCTGTGCTCTATACAAGTGTTAGGTGTATTTCATGCACCTTGCCCCTGAAAGAACGAGAATTCCAAGTACAACGTACAGTCACACGTGTCAGTAATTAACATTTCAAACAACCACAGAAAATAGTTCAAGTCAAAGAGAGTTTATGAGTTCCAAAGGTTACACTGTATTTTCACCAAATAGCAGAGAAGGAACCCTGATTGTAAACTGCTTAGTAAGATACATGGTGCTCAGAATGTCACAGTAAGGTAAAAGGTAGGATAAACTTGTATTGGAGTTTAAATCAGAATGTAATAACTATGCACTAATTTAAAAAACTGCAAAAAAAAAAAAAAAACCTAATGCCAAAAATGAAGTTTAGAGGTTGAAACTTAAACCTAAAAAGTATTAATTCAATATCTGTGCTCAAGATCAGATATGATAAATGATCTGTTGGGTGTAAAGTCATTTTAAAAAGCCACAATATAGTTTAAAATGTAACCTTTTGGTCCCAAACCATTTGGTTTGGGATATATATGTTAGGTTGGGGTTTTATATATGTATATATTTATATGTGTATATATATATATATATATTTGGGTTTTAAGATATGATATATATATCATGTTTCCCCCAAAAGTTTAACCCATAGGGTTTGTGAGCATTACCTTATACATTAAGAAGATACTTTACAGATATAATTAAATGACAGATTTTTGAGACAAGAAAGATTACTCTGTATTACTGGAGTGTATCAACATTACGTTTATAATTTATAGTTGTATTATAGCCACACTTTGTAAATATAGCCATTTAATGTAGAAGCGTAACGGATTAGGGTAAATCCTACAGTTAAATTGACGTGGAAGCCAGGATTACCTGAATAATGAAAGTTAATATACTCTACTTCCTGTTTCCTGAATGAACCTGGAATTCCCTTATTCCCTGTTTTGGCTCCAATTCCAGACTGTGCCTTCAGGCCATCCCAAGTTACAAAGCACAATTGATTCACTGATTCCCAGAGTAGCTCATAATCCAACCTACCTCAGTACCTGTCAGACTGTCAGGGCAGATTTCCATGATGAAGACCCTGAGTAGAGCTCTAAAGATAGAGATCATTATCCTATTAAATTTAAAGAATTTTTGGAGCAAGCCCTCTACCTCATACCACTTCTTGGACAGTCAAGGAGGTTCTAAGAGTTGCAGCTTTTCTTCTTGACCTGTTTTGATTGATCAGATCATCCAGCTGTGCTCATCATCATTCAGTCCATAATCACACAATTTACACTGTTAAAAAAAGTCTCAGGTCAAAGCTCTTTTTGTCTTTGTGTTAAAGATAACTTTTGATGCATATATACTTAATCCAAAAGTCTTGTCTATTAAAATGTTTTGGAGGAAATATTTTCCAGTTTGGAAATGGTGAGAAGTATAAGTTTGATTCTGTTCAGAACATTAGTTTTAAACCAAATTAATCTTTCCATAGAATACTGTTTAGTTTGCCCTATCTTAAGATACCTCGGCCAGACATGTTCCCTTTGAAATCAATTCCAGTTTGTAAAAACTGAAAAGTGAAGACGAGAAGGAATATAAGTTCCCTTTGGCAGTTTCTGTGGATCAATAAACATTATCACTAGTAAGTGATTTAATTCACTAAGCATACTGGACATATGACACCATGCTTATATTAGCTATGATTAGTATATGAAAAACCCACCAAATAGAATTCATAAACATTTTTGTCCAACCATTGCATTTTATAAATGGATTTGCCCCTAGTAAAGAAAATTTCCAGCTAATATGAACTGTGACAAGAGAAAGTATATCATTAAAGGCATAGTTTAATAAATAAAACACATAAAACAGGCAACTTGTAATTCAATTATACAAACATTGTGATCATGCTCTGTGAGGGGCACCAAGTCCTATGCTGGTGACAGAGGAGTGACTCAGCCGTACCTGGGCAACTCAGGGCACCATTCTTTTACCAGAGACATGAGATAAGCAATCATGGCAGACAAAGTGGGTTGCACTGCTTAATAATCCATGCCAACCTCTTTCCTAACCTGCTAAGGTGAAAAATTAAACACTACACTTCCCAGAGTTCCCCTGAAGTCAGTTTAGCATGTGCTTTGGATTCCACCAATCAGGCGCTGTAAAGATTTGGATTCAAATTAAATGAAGGAGAGACTTGGCTAGCTACAAAATTTGCAGGATTTAGTCATAAAATAAAAATGGGAGGCTTCTTGTACAAAAATAAAATTAGAGGAAACAGCTCTTTTCTTTCTCCCTTGCTCTTTCTCACTAAGTCAGGCTATTCTGTTTTGTGGCTATATAGGGTTATTCTCTCAGAATCAAGGAAATGTGCACTATGAATATAAATCGCTCCCAATGTCCATAACTTAGCACACATGCAGCTCCCTAGATACACATTTCCCTCCCACCAGCCACAGAACTGATGCTTCCAGAAGCTCAACCAGGAATCTCTTTCCTACAGCCCATGACACCAACTCAATAGTGACTGAACCACCCCCAAGAGTATCACCAAATTCCACACCACATACAGGTTTCCTAGGTTTCTGATGCAGGTAAAAAGCTTGCTTCTGTCAAGTCACCTACTAGTTAGTTACTCCACAATGCTTCCAACCTGGGACAAGGACTGTGGTTTTGCTCTTCTGATTTTCTTGGAGGTGTCCTGGGTAGAATGCTCTTCACACTCACACCCCCTCCTTTATAAGGTAGGGTCACAGTGGTCACCAAATAGAGGATGCTTGGGGGCCAAGGGACTGGAGATTGCTCACTGAGAACCTATAAAAAGGAGGTGGCAAGCAGAAGGAACTGAATCTCTCATCTTCAGTGTATACTCCATTGTCCCTGAGGATGTCACTTATAACACTCAAATTTAATGATAAATTATTAAGGATTTTATGACAGTAATCCCAGAGTATTAAACTCCAAGCACAGGCTCTTCTGAGCTGGATGCTGAACTTCTGCCCATGTCACCTGTTCATGAATCTAGTCCAGAGCAAAGAAAAAATAGAAGTTCCATTTTATACCTGCTGGCTGTGATAAGGCATCAAAATCTCCCATCACGTGTTTCCTACAAAAGTGTCAGGAAGGAACCTTCTTAGCCATGAAAACATTCAATAATTTTGGAAACTTGGAATTATTTCTAGATGCTTAGGCTAGAGCAGCTTTTTTAGCCCTTGTGGCAATTTTGTAAACCATCTAATAATTGGCAATAATTTTCTTTATACTTAACCCTGCTAGAAGCATTCAGTTGCAAATGATAGAAACCACAACTGATAATTCTCTCTGGAGAGGCAAGAACTAGAAAGATGTCAGCAGTAAATTAACTGTGATAATGGTTGCCATTCCAGGCCCAGAAGACAGAATTTTATGTTGCACAATGATATTTAATGCTACAAAAAAGATCATTGATACTAAAGGAGAGGAATTATAGAAATGGAGTGGCAGTGTCATTCTTAGCTTCTCTTCATACTACAACAGTTGGAGAGGATTGTTGAGGTAGACAGTTGATTAGATTTGAAAGCCAATACAGAAGTAGATTGTGTCATTAGACAAAAGTAAAAATCATCCCTATGATACAACAGGGAAGCATAAGCTTTAAATGCAAGTACAGGTAGGCTTGAATCCCAACTCTACTTTTTCTGTTGTCTTGAGCAAATTAATTTTCTCAAGTCTCAGACTCCTAGTACTATGCTTCTCAGGTAGAACCTAGAACAATTTCTAAAATGCTGTAGGTACTCAGCAACTGCTGTTATAATAAGATCTGAGTCTGGTGTATATAGATACATGTGGCTATCTTACCAATGCATCCAGATAATTTGTCCATGTAGGACTTTAATAAAGCAATACTACCCTAAAATATGAATTGGATTTCTTTATATCCATTTCCCAGCCTTGCTCCTGTCTATATCACCCAGTCAATTCACACATCCACATTCCTATCTACTCATCTATCCTCTCTCTCTTCTAAAACTGTCATAAGAGCTGAAATTCAATGATCAGAAGTCTCAATACTTGATAGCTCCATCAAATAGAGCAAGAAAGAAGCAATTAACTCTAAGGTAAAAATTAGTTTCCAATCCACACTATGCCTTCTCCTCCAAAAGTTGTATCTACTTTATAACAATCACAATGATGCTAAAGATGTCTTTAAGTTTGTGACTGAAGACAATGAGAGGTAAGTTCTTTCATGTCAGCTCTATCCTCTATAGTATGAATCAGAAATTTTTTAACTTTGAATATGCTATTTCATCAGCTCGAACAGCCTTTCCCTGGTTGGTTGAATACATTCAAATTTCATTTCATATTTTTACTCCTCTTTCTACTCTAGGGAACCCAGATAACAAGTCCCACCTTCCTCATCATCAACATAGCACCTCACACACACCTCTGCATAGCTTTCCCTATAATGAAGTATGACTACATATTTGTATGAATTTTGTGTATCTATACTTTGAAATAATATAGCTGATAATTATTGACTGAGACCATATCTTGTTTGTATTGAAGGGCAATATTTAGATTAAAAGCATGCCCAAGCTTGTGGTTAACACCACTTCATATTGGCTCAGTCCAGGATCCCTCTTTTCAGATCAGCATCCCCACCTGTCCTTCCCACCTCTTACCAGAGCCCTATTTGGAACTCCACTCACTGTATCAAGAAGTAGTATCTCATCGAGCTCTCATGTACATATCCCCATGCTCCCACTCAGTCCAGAATTCTCACAGATATGTCTCCTGGTATTTAAAAACATGAGCAGAAGAACCCAGGAAGGGAAAGAAAGAAACAAGGAGGTTTCAAGGAGGGCATGGTCAGCAATGATAAATGCAGAATGAGGCAGGGAGAATTGCTTAAAATGACTAATGTAGTCAGCCCTGCCATGCTTCACACTCAAGCAAGGTATGGAAGGCATTAAAACCCTTGCTTTTCTGGGTTTTTATTCTGCCATCCTACTCACAATCAGTGTGTACATAAAGTAAGGATCAAAGCTCTTGATATGTGCCACAAAGGAGGAAAAAATGGAGATAAGATGACAGTAATGCCAATAACTAATAACCTGTAATGAATCCTATGTTCTACAATATGTCAAAACTTGTTTAAATTATTACCTGAGTGTTAGTTCTTACATCAACCTGAAGTGTAATTATTTCTTCTGGTAGATGAGAAATTGCAACACACAGCAGTTAAATAGCATTCCAAAGGTCACACATCATGTATTAATTGGACTCTAAGGAATGTATAGCTGAACCGAATTGTAAGGAATGAGAATGAACCAGCGACAAGAGAGTGAAGAGAGAGAACCCCAAGTGTAGTGGTTGATTGATTATGTCAACTTGAAACATTTAGAGGCCTAACTAAAAGAGCTTAGGAATTCTACACCCTAGGGTGTAGAAGACCCGCCCTAGGGTGGGTCATCACCAGGATGGTATAAAGAGAAGGAGGAAGGACAATTCCATCCTATTCTTTGGAGGAGCTCCAGTCTTCGCCTTTGGTTTGGACATCATCTCCTGGCTTCCAGCGTAGACTGTTCTGCTTTCCAGTGTAGACTCTTTGGCTTCCAGCATAGTCTTCTGCTTTCCGGCGTAGACTCTTCAGCCTTCCAGCGTAGACCTTTCGGCTCTCTGTCGCAGACCCATCAGCCTGCTGGTGCGGACTTGCACAGAACACTGGTGTGAACCCCAGACCTTGGATAGAGTCCTTCGGCCTCCAGCGTGCAACAACTTTCACACGCTTCCTCATCCGACTCTGTGGCTGACCATCGTAAGCCTATCCTGTAATTTCTATACCTTTGTATATCTTGTGTAATTTCTGTTTCCTCTAGTAAACCCTAACTGATACACCAGGCTATGGGAAGAACAAGTAAAAAAGCCTGGAACTGGGCAGGGGCTTACAGGATATATGGACTAGAAGGACACTAAAGGGGCCAGAAGACAGGGTGTCACTGACACAAAATAGCAGACACCTGTAACTTAAAAGAGGAGAGGTTTATTTGGTCCATGGTTACAGTGAGTTTAGTCCATGGTTTGCTGACTCCAAAACAGAAATGGCATGGTGGAAGAGCAAAGCAATAGAAAGCTGCTCAATCGATGGCAGCCAGGAAACAGCAAGAGAGAGAGAGAGAGAACTGGGGATAAGAATACACCCTTTTATGTTACACCCCTGGTGACCCACCTCTTCCAACTAGTCCTCTACTTTGAACATATGAAATTTGGGGGACGTTTTAGGTCTAAACCATAATATTCCACCTCTGGCCCCTAAAGAGCTCAAGCCCATCTCATTATGTAAAATTCAAATAGTCCCTCTATAAGAGTTACCAAAGTCTTAGCAGGTGCAACATTGCTGAGAAGTCCACATCTAAAGTCTCCTCTGATACTTCTGCAAAAGAAAGTTAAATACTTCCAACACATAATGGCATAGAATAAATATTTCCATTCCAAAGGGAGACATAGGTAGAAGAACCGGGCCAAGGCAAGATAGATGCATGGCAGGAAAAACATTTAATCTTGTAGCTCCATTTCCAGCACCTGGGGCATGTTGTTGAAAGATAAGAATTCCAAAGGGTTAGGGTGGCCCCACTCCTGCAGCATTGCTGGTTGCAGCCCACATGACCATTCTCTTTAGCTGGATCCAACTACTGACTGCAGTTTTTTTCAGCATACATTCCAAATTCCTTCCATCTCCAGCTTCCTAGGGTCTCTATTGCAGCCTTGGCTTCACTCTCAGCTTCAAGCCTTCAAACATGGCTCTCTGATTGGTTCCTGGAAGGGGTTGTGATGGTAATGTTTTTGACCCCCACCTCAAGCTTCTTCTGGAATTTTGATGGAAGCCTCTGTGACTCCATAACACTTGTATGCTGCATGCCTAAAACACCAGCAGTAAAAGGATGACACCGAGATCTGCACCAACTGAAACCTGCTCCTTTTTAACCAAGATTTCAGCAGCCTCTGTGTGGCTAGGTAACTGAACTTAGAGAAACATCTCCTTAGCTGGCCCTGAATGAGCAGGACGTCCTTAGGCTCTCTTCTAAAAAGCAATGTCTTTTTCCAAGGAGTTTTACACTTTTACATACTCGAATCTAAGAAGGGTTGGGTCTTACTGATTCCCAGGACGCTTTCAAGGGATCCTTCCCATTGTCCTAATGCAAAGTTCTTGCCTTTAAAAAAAAAAATTCTAATCTTTTCATCAACTACTCCCTCCTTGGCCCAAATTTATAGGCACTTCTCTTCTGGTCAAGGTACAAATTTTTATGAGCATGAATCTCAGAGCTGAGATTCAGAGCACAGGAAAAGGATTTGTTTCAAACCGAGGAGGGACAGTGGAATGGGAGTGATGGAAGACAGGATGAGTTGGGCACAGGTAAACTCAAAGGTGGAGTGGGAGGAAGATGAACAGTTCTCATCTCATGCTACCATTTTCTCTGTGAACTCAGTTCCCCAGCTGCTGCATCCTACTCCCCTGATGGTGAACTCAGAGCCACACGTGCTGGAAGTAGGACCAGACTTTCGCCCCTCTTGGACTTTGTTCTGGCTCTGCCTGCCAATCTCCCCTCAGGCTTTTTGTGTGGGTCACTGCTCCTGACTCCCTGACTCTGTGTGACTGAAAGGTTTCTAATACAACAGAATCCTTTGTACCCGTGTTTTCTTGAGATTTGGAGATACCTAACTCCTTGAAATGGCAGCAATCCTTTAAAACTAAAACACATGAAAGTTGATCTTTTTTTTTTTTTAGAGGACTTTACAAAGAATGGTTCACCATCAATACCAAACTTCCACCATGAGAGAAAGCCAAGGAATTCTGTAGATTCATTATTGAGTAAAAACTTCCACAGAGGGCAGAACAGAATTTTATAGCCTCCTCTCACAGTATGGACACTGTTAAATTCTATTCCACATAAACCGAATGGGATCAAGGATTGCAACAGATATGAAATTCCACTGGTACGAGACATTAGCACCAGTGTTTAATAAAAATTTTATGGTAAAATGACATGTTCATTCCCAGACACCTGTCCACACCTCAAATATCTAAAAATTTCATCTCCTGTGAAAAACTTGTTTGTGTTTCTCTCCATTAACCATAAATAAGAACAATCTAAACAGAATAGAATGGGTTATTTGCATCATAGAAATGAGTTTAACAATTTACTGAGTTTCAAAAAGTATATTTACTCTTTATTATGAAAGACTGAAATCGTTGACCAATGGGCAACTATAAAAGAAAATGTTCTTAAAAGCAAAGTAAGTTCTTCAGGGCACAAAAACTATTTCTTTGAATTAAAGATTCAAAGAAAAATTGGATCATGCTTAGAAAACTTTCCAATTAAGACATTATATCATATTATCTAAAAATTATGTAAGGCATTTATATTCTCTTATTATCTTATAACTCACCATTGTAAGTCGAATATTTTAAACTTAATCCAGATACTCTTTTAGTCAAGTTATTCATTATATAGTCTTTACTAAACTGAATATAAAATGTGATCAAAGTTGTTCAGTCTGAAATATGAATAAAAAGGACTATCTGAGGATTGAATAAAAGGATTATGGAGAAAAAGTATGAAGAGTTCAAGTAAAAAAAAACAGTAAGAGGTTCCAAAAAAGCAGGATACATTATTTTTTCTAATAATGCTACATACTACACATTAAGCATCCCTTATTTGAAACATATGGAACCAGATAGCCTTGGCATAGCTAAGTCACTGTGTCTGCCTCTGTGAGAAAGGAAATGGAGACATTTATAAATGATATTGATAGACCATCCAAATCATTTTCTAAATACCATGAAGAGAATATATTCTTTCTTAACAAATACTTTTATGTGTTATTGTTTGATATTACACAACAGCTCTAATTCATTTTGTGGGTAGGTCCACTAGAATTCATTTACTTAACACTGAGCTGTTACTTAAGTTGCTGTGCTCCTGTTACAATTTGCCTTTCAGTCGAGCTTCAAACATTCAGCCCTGGATACATCTAGGGACTCAAACTTCAGGACAACAGTGATCTCAGCCCCATCGCTCCCTTTCTAGGCTATGGCAGAAAGCCCCAGGCATTGCAGACTTGCTCCAGTCACTTAAATATTAGCTGGTGAGGTAAGCGGTTAAGTGGTCACAGTCTCATTTACAAGGGAATTCTATGTATTAGAATCACCCAAGTAGCTCTTAAGAAATACTAATGCACTAATTTTTTAAAAGAGCTTTCCAGATAATTCTACTGTACAACTAACATGCAGGGCTACTGCATTAAGAGAAAGTAGGTAAACAACTAGAAACAGTATAGAAATCCTTGAGCATGTTATTGAACCTTTTTAAACTCAGTTTTTTTAAAAATCTGTTACTTAAATTAATCCATATAAATTTACTTTGGTGTTTGGTATACAGCAAACAATATTATTAGCATTGTTTTGTTGTTGTTCATATTTTTAAACAGTTTTGTTGTAAATGAGGTCTTGCCAAAGCAAGCAATAACAGTCGAGAAAATAACTTTTACAAATAAATCTTAGATAGTAAAATTAGGAATTTAAACCCCAGTTTTGTCACTTACTTGTTAATTTAACAGTTGATCTGAGCCTCAGTTTCATTAAATGGTAATGCTACTTACATGACAGGTTGAGAAGACTAAGAGATATTGTATGCTAAAGTATAATTTTCTGACAAATAAAATTACTTTCACACTAGTATAAAATAAATATGTATCAAAGACTTTATTCAACTCTAATTATTGAGGGAACTAATAAGATGGTAAGACCAGTTCAAATGAGAATTTGACTTATAGGGGTTTATAGGTTACCAGTCAAAATTTATTTGCTTTAGTATGTACAAGAATTGTTTGTGTTATTACCAGTTTTTCACCATTTAATAGCTACCTCTAAAAAGTTGTAAATCAGTCTCCTCAGTGGATAGTCAAGGTGGCAGTTTCTGGGATCAGGTAATTCCCTGAGGGTCTCCTTGACAATAGCCAGCACTCCACAAAAAGATGCAAGGGATTTTGGCCATTTCTGAGTCCTGCGTGTATACATAGCACATGATGGGATGGACATGCCATGTAGTTAGTACTGATTAAGTGATAGCAGCAGTTATTTTGGAGTAACATGATTACCTAGAAAACCCAAACAAATCAACTAAATGCATTACAATGAATAGGATGATTATAAAAGACATTCACTGAGCTAACATTACTGTAACTTTAAGAATTCATATTTTACATTCTTCCCTCTGCTGTCAGAAATAGCAGTAAGATGTTTCTAATATAAAGAAAAGTCATAGCCACATTCAAAAGCAGGACAACAGATGATCTCTGGCAATCTGCCGTGCAGAAATCTCAGGTCACACAGCAGCCAAGAGTTGAATCTACATGCAGTGACAGATCGAAGGGCTCTTCTAAAGCAGAAATGAGGACCATGTCTTCCTTGCCAGATGCATGACTTGATACTTCCAAAGACATCAAGCGACAAGACCCCAAGCTACCAGCTGAGACCATGTCCTGGTTGAGAGATGGAGGAAGAAGTGTTGGAAGAACAAAAGCAGATAAACTTAACAACCAAAGCATCAATAATAGGTAGAGAAAGTGATTAATTGTGAAGAAAGAAAATATGAGGAACCATTAATTGTGAAGAAAGAAAATATGAGAAACATGTTAAAGGGAGAAAAACATTAGGGAAGGCACATGTTTTGAAGTTTGGATTGCCCATTGGCCATGATCTCTGTGCTACATTCACCCTGCTATTCTTCCCCATGATTGTAGGGGACCAGAAGTCTGCATGCTCATCTTTTTCCATAAGCTCCTTTCAGTTCTCTCTGAGAAAGCATCTGCCAGTGGAAGGCGGGCCAAGATTGGAATCAAGGAGGATTTCTCTCCTGGAAAAAACTCTGATGCACATGGTAGCAGGGGCAGCAGCAGCAGCAGGCGAACCCCTGGACATCTGCTCAGGCAGCACAGTTTGGAAAGCAGATGTATCTTAGAAGGAGCCCAAAGAGCCTCAGCAGTACAGGGCACTGCTGTAACAGTGACGGTCACTGGCAGTTCCTGACAGTCTCTGGCAGATCCTCCACCCCTAAAACACAAACAAGAGCAGATTGCTGGCTCCTCACTTCCTATAAGGAGCTGTAGTAGGGTCCTTGCAGTTTCAGGACCCCAACAGTGATGGGAGCTGGGGAGCAGCATCTTTCTTTCTGCTTCTCCTGCTCTACTATTGGGATGACTTCTGGAAGTGACTAATCTCTAAATGAACACCTTGCCAATCTTTCCAACATGTTTGTGCCCAGCTTTCTGCACGCCATTCCCTCTTTGGTTTTGATTGTCTAAGTAGACACTGATGAATAGAGTTGGCTACCCCAGCAGAATACCAATGTGTTCTGCTTTCTCACCGGGTGAAATACCAGAGAAGCAAGGATACTTATGGAACCATAGTGCAAGCGTAAAACATTCTTCTGTGCTAGAAACATAAAATTACACATTCCAAATTCGTGGGTCTATAGAAAGATGGCCAAGAGTCTGTATGCAGATGAATATGCACAGTAATTTTCTCTGGTTAGGATAGAGGTGATTTTTATGTGATGAAAGTGTCACAAAGCTTTAAGTAAGCTTCATTTGCAGCATATGCTGGTTGACTTGCTCAAGAAACTGTATTAGCAATAAAGTTTTCAGTTTTCTATTTTATTTCTGCATTTGTTATTCTCAATTTGTTCTAAATTCAAGTGGGGAAGAGAAGGAAGTTACCCCCACAAACTTTCAGCACTTTAAATATTTGAATACCCCAGCGATAACATTTTAATTTATACCTAAGCCAAGAGTTCTTACTGGGGATCCTTGAATGCATGCATAAATACAGACAGAAAACATAAATCACATTTTAATTTTCACTAACTTCTGACATTTATCATTTCTTTCAATATGAATGTCAACAAAAAATGACATTTTAAGTGAACAAGTGACTTGTCACCAGTATTTTCATCCACATGACAGTTGTTGTAGATGTCTCCGGATATTATACTCATCACAACTTTGAAATCATCATACTTACTAGACTTTCCCTTAGATTGCACATGATTGGAGCTTTAGTATCCTAGATGAATCTATGAGGTAGCTGGCCAGACATTCTCTAATTCTGAACGCCTTGATGGTATTTATCTGGCAATGAAATTACTTTTCATTTGGTGACTCAGACATCTACATTGCCCTCCAGTAAGTGAGTTGCTTTTATTACAGAGTTTTTGCAAAACTGGACTGCTTTCAAGTGAAAATTCTTAGCTATCAGGAAAAGCATGCAACTCATGTTAACTAGGATAAGTATGGAAGCTGTGTGCAGACATGGAAAGTTCAAAGCATCTGACAATACTGATCGCCACTGAAGTGGAAAGTAGCTTCTTATTGCTAACAGATACTGAACACACAGTGTGCATTATCTTGATCTTAAGTGCCAGAGTCCTTTTTTCTCTTTCATACACTGGCTGCATTAAGAAGTAAAGGCACGCACACTCAGTGGATTGTACAAGCAGTGAGTCGGCATTATTCTTCTATGAAAATACCACATATTTAAAATATAACTGCCAGAAAACCATCTACAATCTCTGAAATGAGAACCATTATTTCTAAGACTCTGAAAGCCACAAGACTCTAACACTAGTGAGAGTGCTGCATCAAGATGAATTCAGATACAAAATTCTGTCAATTTCTTAAAAAAAGAAAAAAAAACTTCATCAACACCTGGAAACTATTCAGAATTTTTAAAAGTTTATTTTGCCAGTATCCAAGTTAAAGCCCCATTACAAATGTTGCAGTGTTTTTCAATTCCACTAGCCTTATTTATTTCTGGAGCTAGATTTTATTGAATATCACAATTTAAGTAACATCTACCTATTGTAATTTCAGTTATGATGATTCCTCTCATCTTAACATGACTTCACAGTGCATTAAATCAGATTTTGAGAATCTGTGCTATGAATCTCTGAGGAGCTGAGGATAGCTTCTAAATTTATTTCTCCTGCTCTGATCCCTTATTAATAATGTAGTCAAATATCCAGGTCTAAGTACAACTCCACATGAAAACATCATAGGTAGCTCAAAATCAGCTGGAGGTTTTGTCTTCTAAATACATTCTTCCAAATTCTTGCCACACTTGTAAATTTATGTTCCACACTTAGCTTTTTAAACCAGAATGGTGATTTATTTGGGTCTCTCTGCTTTCACAACCTTTTCAGGTGCACATTTCCAATCCATTGTCAAGTTCTATGGTTTCTACTTCCAAAATATGGTACAAATCTGTCTACGTGATTCCATCTCCAGTGCCCACAGCTGTCTTCTGACCTAAATGAGAGTCATGCTTGACTGGCTCCGACACATTCACTCACCCATCCACTCGCCACACTCACTCATGTGACTTCTACTCTGTGTCCAACTCAACTGCCTCCAAAGCTGATCTACACATCTGCTCTTGTTCTATTATCCAGCCTTTCCCAGACGTTCCAAGGATTGCTGTAAACACAAAAGTCATGATGCGGCACTGTTCAAAATGCTCCAGTGGTTTTCTGTTGTACTTCTTACCGTGGCCTATAAGGCCTGGTCCCACTGACTTTGTTTTTGTAACAAGAAGCCACTTTTAAGAACCCAGACTTTTTTTTTTTTCCATTCTTTCTCATTTGCTGTTTCAGCCACAATGGCCTGCTTTTTCTCATACAAGCTAAGAATTCCCATCTTGTTGTAGTTTGGGTCTGGATTGCACCCTCACCCCCACCCCACAAGCCTCATGCAGTAATGGGAGGCAGGCTTTTCGGAGGTGGCTGAATCTAGAGTTTGTGATTGATTCATGGTACAATGCTGTGATTAAGGATGTGAGTGCTACACCTTCCCTGGGGCAGGAAGCCTGCATACCATATAAGGGAAAGAGGTTTGCCCCTTCCCTCACTTGTTACTTTGCAACTTTCTGCCTGCCATGACCGTTCTCCTCTGCCATGCCACTCTACCTTGGAGCCAGTCAGTTATGGACTGAAATCTCTACAAACTGTGGGCTAAATAAACCTTTCTTCTTTTAACTTTGGGTGTCGGGTATTTTGTCTCAGCAATGAAAGAAAAGAAACTAAGACATATTTTATGGCTCTTGTACCCTCTCCTCCATCTCTTTGACATTGTCTTTACATATCTGGCTTCTTTCAAACAGTCAGGTTTCAATAAAAATATCCCCTCCTCAACTTAGCATTTCTCAAAATCTAACCACTTTTACCCCAAGTCTATCATGTAATTGTTTGATTTCCTCCTTATCTAAACTGTTTACTTGTTCAGTTATTTGCTTTTCACACCAGAGTAACAGTTCCATGAAAGCTGGGAAGTCTTCCGACTTGCAAAATGAATTCAATTCAGGGCAAGTATTCTGTATCAGTAATACCTAAACATTAAGAAGGCCAAAAGTTTTAATAACAAACACATCAAGTTATGCATTTTACTAAGAAGAAAACTATTTCCCAATGCGTGCAGAATATATCCATTTCCTGTTCCAAAAATGTGCTATCAAAGACTAAATCAAATATCTGCTAATTGAATCCTTTCAAAGTACACCATAATTAAGCCATTTGTTTACTGGTCCTCTATTGCTAAATTAAAAAATGCCACAACATTTAACAACTTCAAACAAATATTTATTTCCTTTGGGAGGGGCTCCATTGGGTGGCTCTGACTGAGGGTCTTTCCATGGGGCTGCGGTCATCTGAAGAGACCACAACGGCTCCAGTTTCTCATCACATGGGTCTCACAGAACATGGGAGCTAGTTTTCCCTAAAACAAATAATGAAAGTGGAAAAAGGAAGTGGTGGGGGAGACATTTAAAACCGAATCTTGGCTGGGTGTGGTGGCCAAGTAATTCTAGCACTTGGGAGATTGAGGCAGGAGGATCACTGCAAGTTCAAGCCAGCTTGGGTTACATAGTGAGTTCAAGGCCAGCCTGGAATACATAGCAAGACACTGTCTCAAAAACAAAACAAAACACAACAACAAACAAACAAAACCTAACCTTGAAAGTGACACACTAATATTTCTGCCATATCCTATTGCTCAAACTGACACTGGTAGAGGATAGGAGAAGAACTACACAGAGTATAGAGGAGGTGGGAATCCTAGACCTAAGTGAAAATACTATATGATACCATGTGTTGAATATCTCTTCTAAGCATTCATGTTATAGAAGCACTTCCTAAAATGACTTTGCAGTCTACATATTAGTATTTATTGGGAAAAAAGAGGTTTTCCCCATTACTAGGAGGTAAACATGGTAAACAACATAACAATACTATTTGGTTCACTTTTAATTTTCATATTTATATTCCAGGTTTTGACCTATGCGTGAAACACTGAACCTACCTATGCTTCAATTCTCTGCTTCTCCCATCACCTATGTGGCATCCAATTACTTGGCTTCTATACCGCAGTGGCTGTTCCATGAAGGCTGGTACTCTTCCTGACTCGTGCAATGAACTCCAACTAGTGTCTATACTTTCCCTGTACCCTTGGGCCTGCCTTACACATAAGTGTTCTTCCTATCATTGTTTTTGTTCCAAATTTTGCTTTTTAAAACAACATAAAAAGTGATACAAATTGATACAATATATTCCCTTTAGGGAAAAAGTATGTTATAATAAACTACATTAATTTTGTAAAAGAGACAACTCCAAAACAATACCATGAAATGCCAACACAGCATTTTGTATTTCAAAAAAAGCTCTCAGCTTTTATGCCAAAATTGACTTTAAAATTGAAGCTGTTAAAAATACACGCTTAATTTAGTAGCTTTTCATTCACGGGGCTTTTTCATGGGTGGGGTTGCTAAGTGGTAAGTGGAGTTTTGCCACAGAGGAGTATACTGCCCCTGTAAAAGTCAGACTTTTTACTAAGAATAGATTTGTGGGCTGCAGGATAATTAAAAAGTGCTTGGCATAATTGAAGCTCTGGTGAGGAAATGATTAAAGTCATGGCCTTGCATGTTGGGTGTATACAAACTATTCTAAAACTTGGATATTGGAATGCATGACCTTAAAAGGATTTCATTAACATGAAAAACACTTAAAATACCACAGATAAACCATACTTTTCATTTTTAAATAGAACTAGAATCACTAAAATTACACACTGATTTGATATGAATAGTGAAGCTTGATATACCTATCAGAACCATGGAAAATACCTTTTTAAACACGCTTATTCAAGAGATAACGGAAAATAAATTACAGCATAGTATTTAGTTGGCCATTTTGGCACCAACCAGACATTCTTATTGTTGCTAGAGTTTAATTTCATGTTTTATTTTATTCAGTATCTCTAGGTGTGTGTCACCAATATTTAAAAGTATTAACAACTTGGTTCTTGTTGGAATATTCTATGTTTCCCGCTGACTAAATTTTTTTAAAGAATTGGACTTGTTTAAAAGGTTAAACAGTACGATTAGGTAGATTAGGTAACAATAAATAGTGGATAATAGCCGGGCCTAGTGGCGCATGCCTTTAATCCCAGCACTCACTCGGGAGGCTGAGGTAGGAGGAGCGTTGTGAGTTCCAGGCCAGCTTGGGCTACAACACGAGCGCAAAACCGGCCTGAGCTACATAGTGCAACCCTGCCTCAAAAAACTAGGGCCAGGAGTTTGGCTCAGTGGCTTAAGCGCCTACCCTGCCAGGCTTGAGGTTGTGAGTTTGATCCCTGGTGTTGAGAAAAAAAAAAAAAAATAGTGGATAACTTGGGGAATGAAATCTGGAATGAGAAGCAGCTAAAGAAATACTTTTCACAGCATATTCTTTGGTATTGCTTGAATTTATTTTTAAATAAAAGACTTTACTTTCATAATTAAATTGTTAGTGATAGCATGAAGATAAAAACCATGTAAGACCTAAAATCACTAAAGAAACAAAAATAAGTCACGAAAATAAGAGTTGCATGTACTAAAACTTGAAAACTTCACATATGATATGAATAAACATGTTTGAAAAGAATAAAATCCAATTCTGAGATCTTATTAACCTCAAATAGGAAGAATTTTAAAAGATTACATATTATTTTTGTTGCAGTTAAAACAAATTGATCCTAAAAACATCAACAAACCCAAATTCTTCATTAAATTTAGCTTTTCCACAACGAAATTTTAATAATGCTTTTATTAATCAGTCTTGAGAGTTACAAGAATAAATGTGAATCCTTCATTACAGTTTACATAGAATGTTTGTGAATAAAAGCAATTTATGATAAATAATATGACTGAAATTTGATTAAAATACTCAACTCCTTAATTGAGTAGGGGTTTCTTTGGAGTTTTTGTTGTTGTAGTTGTTTTGGGATAAGTACTAAAAGCCTCATTTAATTTCAAGTCTTTTACTATCAGTACTGGATATTAAGCACTTGTTTATAGCTATAAATGTTGATGGTGTTTTCAGTCTGTCTTAAATATGTGGCTCCTATAAAAATACAATCAGCATGATGCAAATATACAATGCCTACATTATTACATAAACAATTAGAAATAAAGTAAATTTAATTCATAACCAACAATAAAATAACAAAGAACAAGTTGGAAAATTCTGATTTCTCTAATGGAATATTTTACTTCCTTCCCAACACACACACAAATACACTGGAAAATCATTTAGTTGACAAATCCTTACATCAAAAATCAGACCAGGATTAGCTTTTCTGATAAGAGAAAGTTAAATAGAATCCAAAATTAAATTGGCTTTCTCTCAATCTCAGTTCTTCCTGTACTTTAGTTGATGGCACTGTCTGGGTACCTGGTCAGCAGTCCATGAATCCCTTCCCAAAGAAGCCAGTCTGCCACCAAGTCACTGGATTTCACATTATAATAATCCATAACTTGATCCCCTTTTCCTTATTCTGACTACTGCCATTCTCGCTATATTTACTAGACAATGACAAAATCTCCTACTGGGTCTCCCAGACTTCAATGGTCCTTCTTTCTTCCCACCTATTCTTACCCTCCCTACACGGTGGACAGCGTGATCTACATAAATGACAATGTGACCATATTATTATGTCCCTCCTTGGATAGAATTCTGGAAGACACAGACTGGGCTCTCAGGCACAACATTTTATCCTCTAAAATTGCAATTTAACAAGAAAAGAATACACAGAGTGAAATACTTGGCTGTCCATTAAAAAGCAGGACTGGGTATCAGCCAATCAGATGATGTAATATCACTGATTCAGTGATAAACTGGGTTAAAGGGACACTACTTACAGGGGCAGCGGGAATCCAAAGTAATCCAGAAAAACACTTACATTATCCACAAAGGAATATCAATCTAAAGAGTTCAGATATCTCTTCTGCTGACTGAAATGACAGAAACATCTATAGAACTTTGGAGGAAATATTTATGACCCTGATATTTAATTTCACTCAAGTTTCTACTAAGGTTTCCATTTGTGAATGAGGGCAAGAAAGAAATTCCTGGAAATGAGAATCCTAAATATACAGCACATGGCAAATAGGAATAAAAGTTTAATAATACGGTGAAAGTATGTTTTTTAAAAAATTATTATAGTAAAAGAGAATGCCATTAATCACTCTCAAAATATTCTTCACTTCAAACACAGCATCTTTCTTGCTACTTTCTGAAGCAGTTCTGGAAGTCATTTGTCTTGATGCACTGTCCTGGTTGCCTCGCTGTCTTTAGTCTATTCAAGGTATTTCCCTTTCATGGTCACTTTGAATTTGGAGAAGGAACCGAAGTTGCACGGTGCTGGATCTGGTAAATAAAGTGAATTGGACAAACAAGGCAGCACTTCCATTGGATAGCAGGTTGCAGCAACATTTACTGTAGTTTTGGTGACACCTTGCAAAGATACTTACAAAAGAAAATCTGTAGAACTGCCTCAAAAAGTGGCAAGAATGATAGGATAAGTGTTTTGAAGTGAGAGATTGTATTCTGAAGGGGATTCATGGCAATGTGTTTTATTGTAATAATTTTTTAAAAATTTAATCATTTACTATATGTTTTGATAATAACTCAAATCATATCCTAAAATAATTACAGGTTAACCAAAAAAAAAAAAATTGGGTGTTGATGTTAGAACTGGCCTTGAGCATGAAATCAACTAACAAGAAAAATATAAATTCAAATGGTTACTTTGCAAATTGCATATTTATAAAAATAGTGAGTGAGATAAATAATAAAACCCTATCTGAATAGAGAGAATGGGAAAAGTGCAAATTACTTATTTTCAGAAAAGGCACTAAGACAAAATGACAAAGGAGGATGTAACAATGAGACAAGCTCAATTTATTAGTTAAGGAAAATGAAAAAGCATGTAGGGTTAACAAAATGTATACCATAAATTATAATTCAAGGTAACAAACCGTAAGACAAGATAAAAAAGGCTACTTAAAATAGTATAATATTCAGTGTGAAACAAAGATATATATAGATAGATATAGATATAGATATTCAAATTTGTGGTACCCCAAAGAATTAAATATTAAATCTCCCCAAATGTCTTTTTGATGGGATAGATAATACCCAAATAATAGCATCAAGTTATGTAGGATATAAATATTAATTATAGAAAGGTGAGAAGAAACATATGTTCAATAGACTTCAACATACATCAGAATTAATTTTATAGGCAAACTAGACAAAATAGGGAAGATATACAAACTAATAATAGACAAAGATACCTAACAAATTCTAAACAGTAGAAACTATGAACTATATTTTTACTATAGTATAAAAAATAAAACTCCTTAAATATATATACATATATATTAAATATGTACAATGTACACACACATATATATGTATGCATATATATATATATATATATATATATATATAGAGAGAGAGAGAGAGAGAGAGAGAGAAACCACAACCTCAAACCAAAAGAAAGTATCCAAAACATGCACACACCCTGGATACATACCCAGTCACTCTTAAGCAGCCAAAGGTATATTTCAGATATAAACAAAAATTTTAAAGTCACCACAGTGGGCAAAAGCAGGTAGAAACATATATACATTCTATATCCTCTAAAAATTCATCTAAACAAAAACAAAACTTGCATGTCACTTTTGGAGGCTGCTAGATGCTAGCTAGCACATTATCCTACAAACTGAATTAAGTATTTATCTCACCGTGCCTTTATAGTTTGTATGTCAGAAAAAACAACGAATTGACAATGATAAGTTATTTATAGAGTAAGGACAGAATCAGAAAAATCACCATTTTAAGATCCTTTAGTGAAATAATGGATCTTGGCAATGACCCTCAATGGCTGCTTGAAAGCGTTAGGTAAAAAAGTTGATCTAATTATGAAGCAGTCTGACATCACTTGAAACCCCTGATCCATTTTCACATTAATAAAAGCATGACAACCAGACATTATGCTGCTTTAAATGTGATGCAATTGAAAGTATACAGCTCCACATACGAAATATTTTGCCAGAAAAAATTAAACCTGAATTCAATCAAGATTTTGGACCTAACTAATGGTTTACAGGAAATAGAGATGAAGAAACATATTAAATAAATCCATGAGCATACTATAAACCAAAATCAGACTTTGGGAAATTCTACAGGGAAATAAATGTCCTGCAAATAAAGGATGAGGACTATTATAGATTTACAAGGAACATTTTCACCAAATGCAATGTGTGGGTTTTGTCTGGACCCTGATATGAATAAATCATTTGTAAAAACATCTTAAACATGATTGATACTTACTAATAGAACAATATTAATGGTATTTTTAATTATAACCTTAGACTGCCTATTTAGAAAAGGCAAAAGAATCAACTGGAAAACTGTCAAAACAAATTAATGTACCTAAATACACAATAAAAATTATAGTTTTCATGTATACTGTTAACTACTAGTTAGAAGTTGATAATTGTCAATAGGTATAAAAAACCTACAATACTCAGAAATAACTTTACTAATATATAGAAGCAGTTGGAAGAAAAGGATAGAACGCATACCAATAGATGTAAAGATGTAACAAAATTTTTTATAGTGTCTCCTCCAATTGTCTTAAAACCACTGAATATTAAATATACTTTTACTTATTTAACAATACACCTAGTTCCTTATTTTCTTATCAATCTATTAATTAACAATATAGGCAATTTGATTATTTATTTTGGTAAAAAAAAAAACAAACTCTCTCCTAGGAATCCCAAATTCAAATACTGAAGTATGTAGTTGCAGAATCACCTCATTATAAGAAGCTGAAGAATCATAATTGGATTCTTTTGTCTTTAAGGATTTGGTGTTGCTAGTTCTTTTGTGACTATTTAGGATTAGGAAGCCTCCTCTGGTTGCATGATTGCAGAGGAGCACAGCCTTTACCATTTCCTATGGCCTTGGTTCAGTGAAAACCAATCTGTTTGAGTCAAGCTCACTGCTAACACACCTACAGCAGTGCCTCATGTATCAGCTTCCCACCACCAGCCTCAGGAATCTTATTATCCTGACCATTCCAATGGCTCCAATTTGAGCATTTACATGAATATATTCAGTTATACTCTAATCCTAGCAAGAATTCTTCAACCATAACCCATTGATCTCTGTACATATTTATACTACCATAAAAGGATACCATAGCTAATCATTTAAGTTTTCATGTGAGAAAGGGTATAAGAAATCTATCTCTTGTATATCATCTCAGATCCAAAGGTTTCTGGATTGATGATACCAGTTCTCCCCCTGGGACATGAAAAAATATTCACAGGGTCTTTTGCAAAAGAAAGCCCAGAACGTGAGAGAAATACTAGCAGAGTTTTATAAAGCACAAATGAATAGGAAGATACTAACCAAATTCATGAAGTGCAGTGGTCTAGACAATAATTATGTTGGCTAGATCCCTGGGACAGAAATTTCTGGCTAGAAACAACCTCTTTTTACCACAGTTTAGCATAAACATTATTTTTTTTCATGTGTCATGATTTTCAAGAAATTAAGATGCAAAAGTAAAAATACAAATAATTTTAAAAAAACAGGGATGGAGGGGAAAAAAATTGAAATGTGTCATGAACATGCACCAATTCCCCACAATGAACATAATCATTATGTACCACAAAAATGTACCAGTAACCATTTTTTAGATGTCAAATTTTAAATTAAAACTATAATTTTACTTAATGTGATAGTTAGTTGATTGTGTCAATTTGAGAAAGGAAGACCCAACTAAATTGGATCGGCACAGTGCTGGGTATGGCTGAAGAAATTTCCTGAAGACAAACAACTCACCCTGGGTTGTGAGTGACACCACCCAATAGGTTTGCGGACTGAATAAAATAAAAGAGAATTGAAGATAGAAGACTTGCTTTTGTTTCTTCAGAGGAACTCATCTTTGCCTTCACCTTGGACATCCATCTCCTGGCCTCGGCCTCCTTGTGTGGACTTGCATGGGAGACTACAGTGAGCTTGAGACCTTCAACTGGATCCTTCAGATCCCCAGTTCACAGGCAGACATTTTGCACTCTACCACACCCAACTCTGTGGGCAGCCATTGCAAGCCAATCTTGTAAATTCTTGTGTATTTGTGTAAGTCACATTAAATCTGTTTCTCTAATAAGCACTAATACACTTAACTTTAAAAATAAAGAACAAAATTAAGATGTACTATTGTAAGGATTGAAAACAGGCCTTAGCCAGTATCAGGTATGGCATCTCATATACAATGAATCCTTATAAACGCATTACATGAATCTCCTTAATTAGATATAAAATGATGGTATAGAAAATAAATTACAATTTTTTACTGTGCTTCACAGGGCACAACCGTAACTTACAAGTGCAATTTAAGTCAGCACCTCTCCCATTTTACTTTCGTTTCCCCTACTTTTTCAGCACAATCTACCATGACAATTTCAATAGGAGACATGAATGCAGACATAAAAAAACTCATTTTGAGTCATTAATCATTCTCATTAGAATAGTTTTAACTAGATATCAGTTGATGGGGATTAAGAACTGCCATTCCTTTCCACTGCCTAAGTGTGCACTGCAGTATGAACAACTCTCTATAATACCGTGAAGAACATTTATTTCATATTAAATAAACTTCCAATTCTGAGTAGGAATAAAAAGTGTTGCAGTAGTCCAGGCTCCTGGCAAATTTTTAGGTTCACAAACTGCTATAGCTTCTATCTAGATGCCCTCCCAAAAGCTCATGTGCTCATAAGTGGGGTTTTTCAGAGGTGGCTGGATCTAGAGTATGTGAGTGTGGATTAAAGGCATGATAGATGAATTAGTCCACTCATTGATTTAGCATTGTTCTGGGTGTGGATAATGGGAAACCCCACCTTGGGCGTGGGCGACACCAATCAATAGCCTTGCAAACTGAATGGAATAAAAGGGAAAGAGAGAAGGCAGGCTTCTGCTGTTTTCTTGATTGCTGTTTTCTGTCTACCCTGCCATGGTCTGTTTCTCTTCTGCCATGCCATCCTGCCTCGGATCCGGCTGACTATGGACTGAAACATCTACAAACTGTGAGCCAAAATAAACCTTTTTTCCTTTAACTTGTCCGTGTTGTATATTTTGTCTCAGCAATGAAAAAGTAACCAAGACACCAATCATGCTGAATTTTCTAGGATTGTCCCAACTTAGCACTTAAAGTCATACAGTCCAGAAAATCCTTGAAATAAACTTGAATGGTTGGTCACTCTATGATAATAACAGCTTAAATAAAATACAAAAATCTTATCAAAGGAAGAAGAGAGCTATAGAAGAAACAAAGACTAAAGGAACCAAATTCTGAGGTGAGCTCAGGATTTTCAGCTGCAATTCCCTGAAGAAGTTAGAGGCCAAGAACCTTGGCCTGGCCTGGGAATAGAGCTATAGCTGAGGCTCAGAGTGTTGGCAGGTTTTGGAGACCTCATATGGCTGCAGTGACAAATCTGGAGGCAGAGGAAAATCAGATGCATGGCTGGTTTATCCTTCAACATATTTGTCAAATTATGCAGGGTGGGAGACTGAAGATCTAAGCAGAAAACTTCTCAAAAGCAAGCACAATTTCATGCAGATCCAATACAGTGATGAAAGTCAAAGACCTACCAAGGAAAGAAGCCCTTGAATACTGGAGGCAACAGCCGGTTATCTGAAGCCACTTTTTCTGAGAGAGTCAGAGCCAATTCTGGACATAACTAAAAGTTGAGAATCCAGGCATGGCCCTTGGCAGAAGACAACTCCTGGGGCAGGAGATGGATCAGAGAAACTGGCACAGGTCTAATGGTTGAATGGGAAATAGAGAAAAAATCAGAGTGAGGTCTGAAACAGAGTTTATTTTCTCATCATGCCATTTCCTGAATTCTAGATTGTCAGAGACAACCAGCTAAAATCTTAACCTGAAAACCTGTGAACAGTAGAACATATCCTGTGGTGTGTCAATACTAAGGAGGAAAGAACTCTAAGCCCAAAGGAACATGACATTGGAATAGAGGTGAGGAAGATGATCTGTGTCTTATGAAGATAATAATTCAGTTTCAAATTAGCTAATTGGATGCATAAGTTTGTTAAGACCTGTTGTAACAAAATAACACAGACGAGGTGGCTTACACAACAGAATTTTTTTCCAGTTCTGGAGGCCAAAAGTCCAAGATCACTATAGTCACAGGTTTAGTTTCCCCTTAGGTCTTCATTCTTGTCTTAGAGATGGGATGTCTTTTTTCCATGCCCTCATGTGATCTTTTCTCTGTGTTCTCTTCCTGTTTCCCCAGTATCTTTCCCCTTTCTTATATGGATGGCAATCAGATTGGATTATGGCGTATCCTGATGGCCCTACTGGTCTCCTTTTAACTTAACCCTAAATGTTCTATCTCCAAATACAGTCACATTCTGAGACATCCAAAGTTAAGGCTTTCACATATATACTTGGGAGTGACACAACTCAGTCCATAATGTTAGGATAAAGTGACCAGTCTCTCCTCACACAATGTACTTAACAGAAAAAAGGAAGACCTGCTCTAGAGAAATGTATACCATTCTCTAAAGACATGTATCATTTGGAGGTTCTATGACCTTTTCAATGAAAGGGAAAGTAGTGCATAAAACATCTGACTGAATCAGAAGTAGAATCAAAAGAGAGGAAAAGAAATACAAACAGATGGGCCACACAGGAAAAAAAAAAAAAAAAAAAAAAAAAAAAAAAAAAAAAAAAAAAAAAAAAACTAGTAAGATAAATACAAATTCAACTACACTGAACATTTCATTAAATATAAATAGATTAAATATTCTAATTAAAATATAAGAATTGTCAAAATGAAAAGGTAAGCAAAAAAAATAGGAAAAGAAAGAAAAATAAATAGAAAACTCAACCAATCATCAAAAGCAGCTATATGTGGATTATAAGAGATACAACTCAACCTTTAATACCAGCACTCGGGAGGCTGAGGTAGGCGGAGCGTTGTGAGTTCGAGGCCAGCTTGGGCTACAACACGAGCGCAAGGCCGGCCTGAGCTACATAGTGCGACACTGCCTCAAAAAACCAGGGCCGGGAGTTTGGCTCAGTGGCTCAAGCGCCTGTCTGGCAGGTGCGAGGTTGTGAGTTCAATCCCCGGTGCAGCAAAAAACAAAAAAACAAAAACAAAACAAAAAAAAAAAAACCACTAAAATATAAATCCACAGAAAAAAAGTAAAAACTTAAAGTAATGCCATGCAACACTAAATAAAAGATAACTGACTATATTAATACCAGATAGTAGATTTTAAAGCAAGAAGCATTACCAAAGATTAAAAAAAAACTTTGATAATGATAAGGGAGGAATCAATCCATCCTAGTCAATCCAAGAAAGCATTATAATTCTAAATCTGTATGTAAGAAATAACATGGATCCAAATAGATACAGGAACAGCTGAGAGAATTAAAATAAGGATGAAAGTAACAAAAAAATATAGTGCTGAAAATTGTTCTTCCATGTTAGAGCCTCCCCGTCCACCCACACACAGAAACAAGTTTGGATTTGGTTACCATGCGTAGGGAAGAAAGTGAATGCTAAAAAACCTCTACCCATGAAGTACAAGCTAAAATGACCGCTGAAGACTGAGGTTGGACCAGCAAAACTGAGACAGCCTGTTGACTTCCCTACTTCTAGCAGAAGGACAAGACAGTGGAGAGAGAATCCCGTATGATGCAGATTTGCAGGGGCTCTTGAAAGCTGAAATAGGAAAAGGAATACTAAGAAAAGCTCTTTGACATGGTCAAACCTCACACTAAACAAAAAGTATCCATCAGAGAGATCTGAAATGTGTAGGCTCTGCAGATAACAGTAAAAACATTGAAACCTCACCCCTCCATATCAGTAGCTTGTCAGAACATGTGTACCCAATTCCAGGCACAGATATTGTATGATGTGTGTCCTCTAGTAGTCAATCCATAAAATGCATAATTTAAAAAATGATAAGAGGTACAACAAAGCAAAATTAAAAATAACCCATTGTCCAGAGAAAGCAATAAAACCAGAGATGACTCATATTATTTTATCACAGGGACATAAA
>RJWM01009146.1:0-60018 GCA_004363535.1 Dasyprocta punctata
CCCTCACCCAAGCTCTGAGCTCCTCAGCCTGAATCCCTGTGGAAAATAGAATGATGGGTGAGATCAGGATGTAGAGATAGGGAGTTCCACACAGTGCCAGCACCCTCCCCAACAAACCTGCTCACCTGAATGAACTGTTCCCCTCAAAGCCAAATCTGTCTTTCAATTTAACAAGCATATGGGAGCATACTCTTGAGTTGGGGACATCCAAAGGCAGACAGGTCTTAGGCTCACCCAGGCCACAGAGCTCAGCAAGGGGCCAGGTGAGGTAGTCTTTTTTTTTTTTTTTTTTTTTTTTGTGGCACCGGGGATTGAGCTCACAACCTCGTGCCTGCCTGACAGGCGCGTAAGCCGCTGAGCCAAACTCCCGGCTAGGTGAGGTAGTCTTGAGAGTCCATCTTGACCCCTCATCCAGCTGCTGCCCATAGCGAATGGCACCATTTCCTGAGGGCTCACAGTGGAATCGGATGACAGGCTGGGGGCTTTGGCAGCTTTTAGTTCATTAATATCTGAAAAAAATACCCTGAGGAAAAGACACTCATATTCATTTCACTAATGAAAAAGTGAGGCTTGGAACTGGTAAGTATCTTGCCCTGACCACACCAATTTAAGGAGTGTTATTTACATTTGATTGAACAGCTTTTCCTTCTCCCCTAGAGCTCCAGAGATGGGAATTGTGGAAGCCCATGAGTCCTGAGCATATTATGGATAAGCAGCTGTCCTCAGGGAACAGGATCCTGTCAGCTAGTTGCCACAGTACTGCCACGGGACAGCCCACTGCAGCAGCCTATGTTCCTTGCAAGGACTGGGAGGTTAGGGCAGGAGGACCTTAAGTTCAAGCCCGGCCTGGGCTATTTAGCAATTCTGTTTTTGAGACAGTGTCTTGCTATGTGGTACAGGCTCGTATTGAACTCACTGTGTAGCCTGGGCTAGCTTAAAACTCACAGTGATCCTTCTGCCTCAGCCTCCCGAGTGCTGGGATTACTACCACACCCAGCAACGATTTAGCAACTCTGTGATATTCTTTCAAAATAAAAAAGGGTTGAGAATGCAGCTCAATGTGAAGACCCTGAATTTAATCCCCAGAAGAAAGAAAACCTCTTTGCTGAATCTCAACAGAAATCCTTTAAATATTTATAGGAATCCCTCCTGACCTGACACAGGAAGCCCTGTTGGGATTCTCTGTTAATAGCCCTTGCTCTGGCAGCCCTATCCTCACCTTGCACAGGAACCACTGTCGTGACCCCACAGAACACTAACCTGAATCACTGAAGGAACCGGGCCTCTAAATCTGTAGGGACTCTGTTCTATGATTCCCAGCAGAAACCTGTGCCCAAAGCTGCTACAAAAGCCCTGCCTTTATACTCAACGAGAACCTTTGGTTTGCCTCTTTGGAGGGATCCAAGGAATGAACCTGAATAAAAACTCATACCCTGTAGGGGAACCCGTTCTGACCTTGTTAAACAACCCATAATCTAAGCTGGGCACAATAGTACACATCTGTAGTCCCGGTTATGTGGCTGTTATTTGTTGTTTGCAGTGCTGGGGAACAAACTCAGGGTCTCACACATGCTAGGCACGTACTCTATCATGTGCTACACTCCCAGCCTTAGGATTCCAAAGTTTCTGCTCTTTTCTTTTGCTGTGCTGGGGACGGAATCTAGGCCCTTGCACATTCTAGGCAAGCGTTTTACCACTGAGCTACAGCTCCAGTCCTTGTCCCAGTTACTCAGGAGGCTGAGGAAGAAGGATCTCTTGAGCCCAGGAGTTCAAAGACAGCCTGGGCAACACAGTGATACCCCATCTTGGAAAAAAAGAAGAAAAGAACATTCCATACAGACTATATGTAGTCTGCAAAGTCTCCACTATTTACCACATGGAGCAGTAACTTGTACAGAAACTTGGCTGATCCCTGCTCTGCTGGAACCTCTCTTCTGACCAAACAGGAAAATGAACCTTGCTGGGCCTGGTAGCCCGCACTTGTAATTCCAGCACTTGGGAGGCTGAAGCAGGAGGATCACTGCTAGTTTGGGGTAGTCTGAATTCATAGTGAGACCCTGTCTTTAAAAAGTGGGGAGGACTTGACCCCTTAATCTCTTTATTACTTTGCAGACATCACAACCTCAGAATATTTTTCAGTAAGTATCAGTGTATATGGTTTCTTCGTCAAGTGTAGCGATTTGAAAGTTCTGGGTCTATGACCCTCTTGCATTAAGACAAAAGGCATGTTTGGGTGGAAAAAGAGTGGAAGGAAAGAGGCTGAAACTGGCATTTTCAAGAGGGTCAGAGGGCCTGGCTACTGGGCGGCAGAGCTGTCAATCTGTTTGTTAGTCAGCAATGCTGAACTCCAGACCGCTTATCTCTCTGGCCCCAGCCTACAGCGGGGTAGGAAATGGTGGAGAATGAGAGAGGGAGATTAGGAGGACAAACCAGCCTCCTGCAGTTCTGATATTTACACACAGGGTGGGCGATGCAGGGGGTGGGCACAAGGTCAACTCCCTTTACTGTCCAGGTGTCCATATGCTTTCTACTACAGCTTGAAACCAGAGGTTACCCGAAGGAGGGGTCACATAGGGAGAGCCACCACCCATGAGAAATTCCCCCTCGTAAGTCCATTCTGGCTTCACACTATTATCATTTTTTAGATGAGGAAACTAAGCACAGAGCTGTTCAGTAACTACCCACGGTCACATGGCTAAGACCCATAACCTCAGTTTCCTTATCTGCAAAGCAGCCTTAATAATGGGAACTATCTCACAGAACTGTGGTTTTCAAAAACGCCCATCAATAATTGCTAACACTATCACTACTCGTCCCTGCAGAGACTTCTTCCACGTCACCTTCTATTTTCGCGGCGGGTTAAAAGCTAACATTTGGAGCCTCTTCTGGATCACCGTTATTAATATTGTCACAACGTTTAGCATCATCACCACGCCCATTGTGGCCACCCACCAGCCGTAGTCCAGGGTCAACCTCGTTCCCAGCCCGGCCACCAGCCCGCCCGCGCTACGTCATCACTGCGCGCTGCGCGGGAACCCCTGGGAGAAGACGCCCCTTTCTAACGCCTTCGCTTCCTTCCTCGCTCTCCATCACCGCACGGTACAGTTGGCGTGGGCCCGAAGAGCTCTTAAGGTGACTGGGCAAGGACGGAGGGATGGCAGCTCTGGCAACCAGAACGACAGCGGCGGTAGCTGAGGGCCGGGAAGCGCTTGAGCCAGAGGCAGGTCTCGAACTGCTGATGCTCGCTTTACGCAGGCTCAGTAAGGCTCGCGTCACTCGCCGACGCACAGTTCGTTTTGTGAGATCGCGAGAGGTGTGGCCGAGTGAGGAACACTAGCCAGCGGCACTGTCCAGGCTGTGGGCGGGATCTGGGTGGGCAGTAAAGAAATCCAGCCCAATGGAAAAGAAAGGATCCCGCACCCGTGGCCAGACAGGTTGCCAGAAAGTTGGCAGCGCGAGCCAAGGGCGGAGTTTAAAAAAGGGGCCGCGCTCAGTGAGTGGAGCCGGGAGGATTGGCTGGCGTCGACGGGCTGGGCGGGAAGGGGTGGAGGGTGGCTCAGGACTGGCTGCGGGGACCTAATGAAACGCTAGAGATCCGGTCTGGGCAGGGGGTGGGGTCCAGTGGAAGGAAAGGGGTAGTTCCCAGAGGAGCAGGGCTGGCTGAGACGCTGGGGGCGGGATCTGGTGGAGTGGAAGGTACCGGTACGGCCCGATAAGGGGTAGAGTTAAGTGGACGTTAAAGGTGGAGTCAAGGCTGGGGCTAGATCTGGCTAAGAGAAAGCGTGGGTGATTACCCTGAGATAGGCCGGAAAGGGCAGGTTTATGAAGGGAAGCGGTCTCGGCGAGGTTTAGAGGAACGGAGGGTTCTGGGAATGAGGCTTGGTAGAGTGAAGGGCGGTGGTTAGACGCAAGACTGGCTGAGCCTAGGTAGGGGCGCCGTTAGTTGGTCAGTGAAAGGGTAAGACGGGAAAGACTCAGAGGAAAGGGGCGGATCCCAGTGCAATGGGCGGGGCCGGGTGGAAAGGACGTCTGGGTACACTGAGGGGGCCTCGGAGAGGCGGGGCTCAGAAGGCTGTGGGGATCCTTTAGGGAGGGAGTCTTGCCTATGGGGCAGGGCCTGGGAGGGGTGAGGCCTTGGGAGGGACTGCGATGCGGGGGTTCCCTGGGCGATCAAGCCCCCTCACTGCCATCTCCACACCACCCCTCAGGGTAGTGTCAGAGGCCCAATTTTCCTGATCATGAGCACCACTGGCCAGGATTCCACCACAACCAGGCATCGAAGGAGTAGGCACAACCCCCAGCCACCCCTTCACGACTCCAGCGCCACTTCGGTGAGGCCCCAGACCTGCCCTGATGAGGGGGAGGGAGAACTAGCCCGCCCCTCCTGGACTCTGACCCTTTCCCTCTGCTTGGCAGAAGCGAAATACCAAGAAGGGTGCCATACCCCGCTCCAGCCCCAATCTAGCAGAGGTGAAGAAGAAGGGCAAAATGAAGAAACTCAGCCAAGCAGTGGAAGATGACCTAATCATGGGGTTTCAAGAGCTGGTGAGAGGGGCCTGGTCCTGGTTTGGGCTCCCTTGACAAATCAAAACCCTGAGGCTCCCACCTTGGACCGTGGAGGTTGTTCCCTTTTCCCTGGGTGGATCTGTGTCTCTCTTTTTCTCTGCAGGATATGAACGCCGATGCTAAGGTCGTGGTTGGCACCGGGCTGGTGTTCGATGAGCAGCTAAATGAATTCCACTGCCTCTGGGATGACAGGTGAGGCTGAGTCCTCCAGGCTATCCCCAAATATGCAAATACACTCACACATCCCCCACCAAATAAGATAGACAGGGTCTCACTATGTAGTTCAGGGTAATTTTGAACTCACTATGTAGCCCAGGCTGGCCTCAAACTTGAGGCAGTCCTCCTGCCTCAGCCTCCAGAGTGCTGCGATTGCAGGTATGGACCACCACACAGGCTCAGAACGAATCCTTTCTAAAATCAGCCTGGAGACTGGAAGCAGAGGATTTAGAAATGTGGGGCTCTACTGGGTGTGGTGGCACACTCGTCTGTAATCCCAGCACTTGGGATGCTGAGGCAAGAGGACTGCCTCAAGTTTGAGGTCAGCATGAATTACAGAGTGAGACCCTGACTCAAAAAAAAAAAAAAAAGGTGAGATTCATGCTTGAAAGAGTTCCTCTTGTTTAGCCAACATGTATTTACTGAAGTATCTACTCTACCAAGTCAGTGGTACAATGTACCAAACACAACAGGCCCTTCTCAGGGAGTTGGCTGGTGAGGAGAACATATCACTTAAACAGCCAACAGAAATAGGAATATTTTTTTTTTGAGACAGGGTCTTGCTACGTATGTAGCCCAGGCTGGCCTTGACACACAGCAGTCCTCCTGCCTCAGCCTTCTGAGTGCTGAGATTATAGGGATGCACCACCATGCCCAACAGCAGTAGGAGTATTTAGTCCTACACTAACATCCAGGGATCCCAGAAACCTTCCTTGAGAAAGAAATATTTGTATGAAAACAGAGGGATCACCCCTCAACTCTGGTTTCAAGAGAATCAGCTAATTTATTTATTTATTTATTTATTTTTGGTACCGGGAATCAAACTCATGACCTTGCACTTGCCAGGCAGGCGCTGTGCCATGAGCTATATCCCCAGCCCTCAGCTAATTTTTTTGCTCTGTATTCAAAATATCTTCAGTGTCTGTCCTCTCACTAGTCCTCTGCTTGCAGCCTCCACACAACAGCCTAAAACACATGTATGGGATGCTGTTTCTTTTCTTAAAATATTTCAAGGGCAGACCATTGCTTTCAAGGTAGTGTGACTTCATCATCCTGGCCTGTAGGATTCCACGTGATCTAGCTCCACATCACCCTCCCCCATTTGTTTAGCTTCACTTCACAGCCGACCCTTGGCTGTTCTGCTAGCCTGCCAGGTACCCTTTTCCCTCAAGCCTTTACCCCTTCACTGATCCCTTTCCAGCTTTTCACATCTCAAGCAGACTTTCTCAGAGGGAGTTTACCTGGCCACCACCATCCCTCCACACATAATCTTAGATATTTTTGTAGCCCCTGCCAATATTTGTTAATCATTATACTCCTGTGTTTACTGATTTAGTAGCTATCTCCCTATCCTGACCTCATGAGGGCAGAAGACTCATTTGTGGAATGCATATTTGCCATTTCTGCAGGATCTGGGCGTACAGCAGCAAACAAAACAAACAACCCTGCCTTTAGGGTGAGGGGAAAAAAGTAAACAGATAAACAGGAAGTCTATGATGCAGAGTGTTGGAGAGAGCACTCAGGCGGGTGGGGGGGAGTAGCAGAGTGCAGTGGAGCGGGTGACAGCCATATTCCCATTGAACAGTACAGTCAGGGAAGGCCTCACAGACTGATGAGCCTTGGAGTCATCTGGGAGAAGCGGGCTTTAGGCAGGAAGGACGGATGCAATGAAATCTCAGGGCTGGCTGAAGAGATGTGGCTGGGCTGAGAGCAGGGAGCCCAGCGCAGGTGAAGCAAGGCATGAGAAGGGGCAAGTGGGAGGAGACGTAAGCAGGAAGGCAATGGGGCCAGAGTGCTTATGGCCTTCTAGACATAGACTTTGGCTTTTACTCAGAATGGAATGGGAGCCAGGACAGGGTTTTGAGTGGCCGAGGGCTGTGATCTTGATTCGAATTTAACCACTCTCTGGCTGCTGTGTGCAGAAAGGATGTTGGAGTTAATCCCAGCACTAGGGAGGCTGAGGCAGGAGGATCGTTGTGAGTTCGAGACCAGCCTGGGCTACAAAGTGAGTTCAAGGCCAGCCTGAACTGCATAGTGAGACCCTGTCTCAAAAAATAAGGTCGGGGATTTAGCTCAGTGGGCTAAGCACCTGCCCGGTAGGCATGAGGTTATGAGTTCAATCCCCGGGACAAAAGAAAAAAAAGGATGTTGAGGCAGTGAGGGTGGAGATGAGGGGCCTAGGAGATGGTGAAGTGGCTGAAAGTTAGGGTGGCAGCAGTAACAGTGGGAAGGAGAAGCTCAACAGCAGGAGGCAGGACTGAGCCCCAGGTGTGGGGTGAGCAGCTAAGGCAGGCGGGTGGGAGATGTGGTGAGAGCAGACGGTGTTTTTCAGTGTTCCCATTCCGTGCATCTGTGTGACTGAGTCTCTGTCTCTCCAGCTTCCCTGAACGCCCTGAGCGACTGCATGCCATCAAGGAGCAGCTGATCCAGGAAGGCCTCTTGGATCGCTGTGTATCCTTTCAGGTGAGGCCCTCAGTGGACGCTGGGAGGACAGGAGGGAGCTGGTAGGACCGTGCATAGCCTGAGTCTTAGTCCCTGATTCCTCTGTCTCCTCAGGCCCGCTTTGCTGAAAAGGAAGAGCTGATGTTGGTTCACAGGTTAATGCTTGGAGCCTGGTTGGGCTGGACTAACCAAGATGGGCTGGATGCTCTGGGAAGGATTGACATGGCCACTGTGGCTGGCTGGCCTTGGGCAAGTCACCAAGCCCACCTGAATCTGTGTTACTGCCTGTAATATGAGGGCTGGTACACATAAGACTCCTCTGAAGGGCTCAATGAATGCCAGGTGCTTCAACCCAGCCCAATAGTTCATCGGCCCAGGATGAACTGTTGTGGGCAGGGTGATCAAGGGGTTCCTGCCAGGGGCCTGCAGAAACCCAGAGGAAGAGGCTTGGAGTGATGTGACTCGAAGGAAGCTAGCTTGGCAGGGAAGGTAGCTGAGCTAAGTTCCAAGAGGAAAGTAACAGTCAGTCTGATCAAGTGGAAGGCTGAAGGAGGGAGGGGCAGACAGCTCAAACAGTCCAGCTGAGCACCTAGAAGGAAAGCATGGGGTGACTAGAGCAGGAGAGAAAGGATATTACTGGCAGCCAGGTGTGATGGTGCACACCTGTAATCCGAGCACTCGGGAGGCTGAGGCAGGAGGATCATCACAAGTTCGAGGCTAGCCTGGGCTACAAAGTGACTTCAAAGCCAGCCTGAACTACATAGTGAAACCCTGTGTAAAAAAGACAAAAAAAAAAAAAAAGAAAGAAAGAAAAAAGAAAGGATATTACTGGAACTGAGGTGGGCTAGAGAAGAAATAGGGACTGTGTCCTATGTCACAACTGTCCCCTCAGGTTGGCAGTAAGGGAGGCCTGATTTGAGCAAAGGTCTTGGTGTGGAGGGCTCAGCTGAGGAGGGGACAGGGCTCTCATCCCTTACGTGTGTCCCCAGCCTGGAATTCATTGATCTGATGGAAACAACCCAGTACATGAATGAAGGAGAACTCCGAGTACTGGCAGATACCTACGACTCAGTTTATCTGCATCCGGTATGACTGGGCACTGTGGGTAAAGGAGTGGTGGTAATCCTGGGGTCCCTCATCACTGTCCCTACCTCATCCTGGGCAAAGCCGCCAAGCAGATAGGCTCTTCTGACCCTCTCTCTGGCTGCCTGTCTGTAGAATTCGTACACTTGTGCCTGCCTGGCCTCAGGCTCTGTCCTCAGGCTTGTGGATGCGGTCCTGGGGGCTGAGATACGGAATGGCATGGCCATCGTCAGGTAGGACCCTTCGGCATTTTACTATTTCCCTTTTTAAAAAGTCCTTCTCTCAAGTGTGAAGCATATAGGCCAGCGTATTACCTTCATGTAGTATGAGAGGCAGAAGGCACAGAAGAGAGTACAATAAAAAGTCTGTTTCCCAGCCTCGTCTCCTAGGTGCCAGTTCCTCTCTTGGGAGGTAGTCATCAGAACCAATGATTCCTGAGTCTTCCCACAGATAGTCTTATTTAAGGAATAAGCATCATATTCCATTACACTACTTACTTTGTTTTATTTTTATTTTTATTTTGAGACAGGGTCTTGCTATGTAGTTCAGGCTGGCCTTGAACTCACTGTGTAGTCCAGGCTGGCCTCGAACTCACAGAACTCCTGCCTCAGCCTCCTGAGTGTTGGGATTACAGGCATGTGCCACCACACCCAGCACCATTAGTTCTAAGGTATACGGTTTTTCATATGTAGAACATTTTGAAATCCAGATGCGTCTAGGGCATGTAAAATCATGGAACATCTTGTCACAGTTGGCTTTCTGGAATTGACAAAATACAGAAGATAGAGCCTTTGTCCCTCCACCTCTTTTCTTTAGCTTTCTCTAACAGTATGGAGCTTAGACCTCAGCGGGTGCCATTGTATAAAAATACTTTAAATTAACTACTCTCCCACCAGTTGGCACTTAGGTTTGCCCCAGTCACTTGCTGCTTCAAACAAATGTTACAGCAAATATAAGTATGTTTATAAACAAGTTATTTTACTCACTTTGTTATACAGTTCGTGGGCTAAGACCCCACAGCAGAATTGGGTATGAGAACATATGCTTAGATAACTTTATTTTTTATTTTATTTATTTATTTATTTATTTATTTATTTATTTATTTATTTATTTTTTGGTCTTTTTGAGACAGGGTCTCTCTATACAGTTCAGGCCAGCCTTGGGCTCACTTTGTAGCCCAGGATGGTCTCGAACTCACAATGATCCTCACGCCTCAGCCTCCTGAATGCTGGGATTACAGGCATGCACCACCACGCCCAGCTGCTTGGATAACTTTAATGAACATCGTCAAATCTCCTTTGGAGATAAAGCAGTTAGACTGGGGGTGGTGGCAGTTTGAGGGTCCTAGTTACTCAGTTCCTGGCACATTAGTGGCATTGACAAGAGAGAAGTCGGAGGTCTCAGGAGAAGTTAGTGGTCCCAGGATTAGAGAGCAGGGGTGAGTCTGTCTCTGTGAAGAGCAGGACCCCGCCCTCAGCTGTGGCCTGCCCCACGCTGCCCAGGCCTCCTGGACACCACGCCCAGCACAGTCTTATGGATGGGTATTGCATGTTCAACCACGTGGCTGTGGCTGCCCGCTATGCTCAAAAGAAGCATCGCATCAAGAGGTCAGTGGCAGGGGCCAGGTGGGATGGGGCGGGCTAGGGTGGGGTACCCTTCCTCCAGATTTTCCTTGTTCCCCTGGAACAGAGCACCCCTCTTTCTCCTGCTCACAGGGTCCTTATCGTGGATTGGGATGTGCACCACGGTCAAGGAACACAGTTCACTTTTGACCAGGACCCCAGGTACACCTCAAGTCCCACCCTAGCTGCTAGACTCTGGGATCCCCCTTCCCCCGACCCTCCCAGGCCCAGGCAGAAGGGCTGGGAGACAAGGGAAGGCATTTATCTTCATTTGGCAGCCCTGGGACCAGGGTCCTTGCTGCTCCCTGTGTGTCTGTTGTATCTGCGTCTCACTGGCAGGAACTGTTGGATTCCCATTTTACGGATGGAGGGGACTGAGCCTTACCCATTCAAAGATCACACAGAGAAGAAGCGGGAGAGATTTGACTCACAAATACTTGGATATTTCTTCATTCTGAATTGTTTTTCCCTCGTCCTTCTCTTTCATACTGGGGGTTTTTACTTCAAATGTCTTTCCATGCCTTTTGATCTCCTGATTCCTCATCTCTCAGTTTCTTAAGTCCAGGAGTAGAGAGACAGATTGGGCAGTCCTTAAATGCTATTATGTAGGTAAAGAAAACAGATGAAACTAAAGTCAAGTAGATGCAAGAAACAAGTGAATGTGGTGAGTTCGTCATTTAGTGAATTGGCTATGCAGAATTGATTTTGTGTGCATTGACCTGGATCTGCCCTTGATTTCTCCACAAGAGAAACTTCAGGCCATCCCTGGTGGTTGCTTGCCCACCTACCCAGCCTGGGAGAGGGCCCTAGACCCCCAGAGCCTCAGCATCTATTTTCTAGAGATTTGTTGAAATCTCTTATCCAAGAAAATTTCTCTTGTTTTCTTTCTGGGTTGATTTTTTCTCAGTGCTAGGGATTGAACCCAGGGCTCCCTGCGTGCTAGGCAAGTGCTTTACCACTGAGCCACATCCCCAGTCTGATATTTGTTTGAAATTCCTTTACTGACTGAGAGTGTAGCTCAGTGGTGGAATGCATACTTTATGTCCAAGATCCTGGGTTCCTTTCTCAGCACCAAAAAATAAATAAATGGGTGCAGGTCTATAATCCCAGTGGTTTGGGAGGCTGAGAAAGGAGCTTTGCATGTTCAAGGACTGTTTTTTAAAAAATTTTTAAGCGAGGATTGGGAATGTAACTTAGCGAGAAGGCCTTGCATTCAATGTTCAGTACAGGGAGAAATAAACAAGCAACAGGCCTTTACCATCTTTTAACAGGGATGGAAGGAGGGCAAGAAGGTAAACTTGTGGTATCGAGCCACCATTCCACTGGAAATTGGTTGAACTTACTTATTTTTATTATTTATTATTATTTTTTTTTAAAGGTCTCACTATATAGCCCGGGCTGACCTGGAACTTACTATGTAGCCCACGCTGGCCTCAAAGTTGTAGCAATCGTCCAGCCTCAGCGTCTCACGTGCTGGGATTACAGGGGTGCACCTCCACACCTGACAATTGAATGTATTTTATTATTTTTTTTCGTCTTTTTGAGACAGGGTCTCACTATGCAGTTTAGGCTGGCCTTCAACTCACTTTGTAGTCCAGGCTGGCCTCGAACTCGCAGCAGTCCTCCTGCCTCAGCCTTCTGAGTGCTGGGATGACAAACGTGTGCCACCATGCCCAGAAGCTGAATGTATTTTAAATCCGCTTCTGGGCTGGGGTGTAGTTCCAGTGGTAGAGCACTTGCATAGCATCCATGAGGCCCCAAGTCCATCACCAGCACTGCAATCAATAAATCAATCAGTTTCCTTCTGCTTGTTTTATAAACTTAGTTTCCTCGGGTGCTACTTCCTTTCTTTGTTGACTCTGGGAGCTTTCTCATGGAGTTAGCTTTCTTTAAATCTTTTATTTCCTTTCTTCTAGTGATAATTTTTTGTATGATGAACCAACTAAAAATATAGAACACTGCATGAATTTGTGTGTCATCCTTGCATGGGGGCCATGCTAGTCTCTGTATTTTTCCAGTTTTACTATACGTGCTGCCAAAATGAGCACCCTGATGATAATATTTATGACCTGTATATTTCTGTTCCTCTAATGGTTACCTTACTAAAAGTTTAGGCCAATATTTAAATACCAGTGTCAAAAATAAAGCTGGGCATGGTGGCACACACCTGTAATCCCAGCAATTGGGAGGCTGAGGCAGGAGAATTGCTGGGAGTTCAAGGCCAGCCTGAACTACATAGCAAGATCCTGTCTCAAAAAACTATACATAAAGCCGGGCGTGGTGGCGCACGCCTTTAATCCCAGCACTCGGGACGCTGAGGTAGGCTGAGCATTGTGAGCGCAAGGCCGGCCTGAGCTACATAGTGCAACCCTGCCTCAAAAAAACCAGGGCTGGGAGTTTGGCTCAGTGCCTTAAGCGCCTGCCCTGGCAGGTGCGAGGTTGTGAGTTCAATCCCCGGTGCTGCAAAAAAAATAAATAAATAAAAATAAAATAAAATAAAAATAAATTATCCCCCACCTGCTGAAGACCATAGTTTTTGCATGGATTTTATTCCTCAAGATATTCTTCTTCATATTTAAGAATTATTTTATGTTAATTGCTTTAAATTTCACAGCTTTATTATTAACATTTATGACAATATGACTTGAATTTATCTAGATTCATTGATCATCACTATTTTTTACATTCTTTAAAAAAAGGAGAGCCAGGGATATAGCTCAGCGGCACAGCACCTGCCTGGCAAGCACAAGGTCCTGAGTTCAATTCCCAGTACCAAAAAAAATGGAGGGAGCCGAGAAATATTGCTTCCTTTCCAGAAAGCGTTGATGAACAGATAGATGGGCAGGGTGGACAGGTGGACAGATGGGTGATAGATTATCCATTGTACTTTGCCCAGTCGGAATTGAGTCCCCCACAGTCCTGTGGCACACTTTCAGTTGGAACCTATTCACCATGCCTTGCAATGAGAATCTGTGCATCATGTCCTTTCAGTCAGCATCTGTTCATCCGCCTTTTCTGTCAGAATCTGCATCATGCTTTTTAGTACCTGTTTGTCAGTCCCTCTGCCCTCCTGAGTGCTCACTTCCTCATCTGTGAGGTGGAAGCATAGTAGAAGTGGCCTATAAGCCAGTGGGGAGAAGGGACTGGCCTCGTGACAGTGGCAGCCGGCACCCCTGCTCTAGCCCCACACATGGAACCAGGTCCACCCAGCCTTACCCCTGGCCCCTGGTTTCCCTCCTTTTAGGGAAACTACTGAGCTCCCCAACCTGGCGTGAGGCTCTTTGCAGCTGAGCTGGCTCCCCCCAGCCAAGAGCCCCATGACCCCCATGTGCCTCCAGTGTCACAGGAGTTTCCTTGCTGTTCCTACGTTGGTCACAGAAGCCCTTGGCAGGCAGATATGATCTAAAGCAGGTGTGTCCAACCGGTGGCTCACAGGCCTCTTGCCCTCTTTTCTTTAATGTTGTAAGTACCAAAAGGGAGATCCGGGGATGACAGTGCGCAATGTATGTACCATTGTTACCCCCTGATTGATGTGCTTTAAAATTTTGTTGCAGTTTTTTTTCTTTTTTTCTTTCTTTTTATGTTTGAATAAAATGGATTTGAAAAAATAAATAAAAAATAAAATCCTGCAAAAACATAACAAACAAACAAAAAACAAAAAGGGAGATTCATCACTTATCTACATTAACTGTTTTATATGTGGCCCAAAACAGTTCCTCTTCACTCAGTACAGGCCAGGTAGGCCAGGCAACCAACAACCCACAGGTTGGACATGCCTAACTAGAGTCTGCCACAGGATCAGGAGGTCCCAGGGGCTAGGGTAAACCCCATAGCACTTGGGATCTCAGACTTGATGCCGGAGTTGGGAAGACTCCAAAGGGGCAGTGCTGTTTGCTGAGGGAGGGCTTCTGGTGGGGAAACCAAATGAATGAGAAAATGGGTAAATAAATGGAAGAATTAATGAATGGGAAGATAAATTAATGGAAGAATGGGTGTACAAAGTAGTGCCTCCTGTGGTGGCATATGCCTATAATCTCAGTACTTTGGAGGCTGAGGCAGGAGGATTGCAGGTTCAAGCCCAACTTGGGCAATTTAATATCTTAGTGAGATCCTGAATCAAAAATAAAAAAGCACTGGGGATGTAGCTCAGTGTGAGGGTCCTGGGTTCAATCTCCATTACTGAAAACAAAATTGGTGGGGAAATTAACAGAGAAGGACGAGTGGTTGAACAGGGAAATGAGTGGTTGAGTAAACATAACAGCTGTGGGGTGGGAGTGTCTGGAGACTGACTTCTCCTTTCCCCTCACCTGTTTTTCTTTGCAGTGCTGGGGATTGAACCTAGGGCCACGTGCATCCTAGGTGACCCCTCACCTCATTGTTTTCTCTGCCCCCAGTGTCCTTTATTTTTCCATCCATCGCTATGAGCAAGGTCGGTTCTGGCCCCACCTTAAGGCCTCTAACTGGTCTACTACAGGTTTTGGCCAAGGTCAAGGCTACACCATCAATGTGCCTTGGAACCAGGTCAGTATCTACCACCCTCTGCCCCCAAAGTGAGACCCAGCCCTACCCTCTGCTCTCGGGCAGGTAGCTACCTTCCCCCATCATACCTCTGTTCACAGGTGGGGATGCGGGACGCCGACTACATTGCTGCTTTTCTGCACATCCTACTACCAGTTGCCTTTGAGGTTCTGGGGTCTGGGAAATGTTGGGGTGAGGGGCAACAGTAAGAGATGGCCCATGAGGGCAGGTGGTCTCATGTAGTCTGTTCCCCCCTCAGTTCCAGCCTCAGCTGGTCCTAGTAGCTGCTGGATTTGATGCCCTACAAGGGGATCCCAAGGTAAAGCAGGCCTCTGAGGTTGACGGGTGAGGGAAAGGAGCTACATAGAGCCAGGCTCACCCTCCATGTCCCCCCAGGGTGAAATGGCTGCCACTCCAGCAGGGTTTGCCCAGCTAACCCACCTGCTCATGGGCCTGGCAGGAGGCAAGCTTATCCTGTCTCTGGAGGTAAGTGACCTTTGTCCCTCAGCCTGTGGACCCTGGAGGGCTTCAGAACAGAGCTTTCAGGCTGGAGTGTGGCTCAGTGGTAGAACATTTGCCTAGTATGCATGTGGCCCTGGGTTTAATCTCCACCACTACACACATGTGAAGAACAGAGTTTTCAAGTCCACTCGGAGTCCCTGGCCTGGCATCTCCACTTACTAACTGGACAGTGTGACACATGTCACTTCACTTCTTTATGCCTCTGCTTTCCGTTAACGGTAATCACCTCATGTCATCTTCAGTGAATTAAATGAGGTCACCCTGTGAGTTCCTTGTTGCTTAACATGTAGTATGCACCCTAGTATTGTTATTGTCATTATCGTTCTTCCTGGTAACATCCGGGCCTCTCCTCACCTCCCCACAACTCCTCTCAGGGTGGCTACAACCTCCACTCCCTGGCTGAGGGCGTCAGTGCATCACTCCACATCCTCCTGGGAGATCCTTGCCCCATGCTGGAGTCCCTTGGTGCCCCCTGCCCAAGGTGAGCCTGGGGCAGGAGGGCAGGAGGGGCTCTCACTGCCCACTGGGAGGCATTTCATTGTATTGTCCCCTCGTCTCCCTTCAGTGCCCAGGCTTCAATCGCCTGCACTCTGGAAGCCCTTAAGCCCTTCTGGGAGGTTCTTGTGAGGCCAGGTAAGAAGTGGGGAGTCAGCTTGATGGAGGGTGGCCATGGAATGAGCCAAGGGGGAGACTCTTCCAGATCTCCCTCTGACTCAACTCTCCTGGGCCACCTTGGTGGCAAGTGTCAGGCCTTCTCACCTGGCCCAGGTTTCAGGCCTCCTCTTTATGTTCAGACCACCTGTTTCCTGAGTGTTACAGAGATCCAGATTGGGGGAGTGGGGCAAATTGACTTCCCCTCATAGCAGAGACCCCAGAAGAGGACAGTGTGGCAGATGGTATGCAGGAGACCGAGGCGGAAGGACCTTGGGAACCCCCCGTGCTGCCAATCCTGACCTGGCCCTTGCTGCAGGCTCGAACCGGGCTGGTTTACGACCAGCGGATGATGAGTCACTGCAACGTATGGGACAGGTGCGCAGTGAGAGGGATAGGCTAAGTAGAGGGGTTTACTCCCCCCAGCACTGAGACCAAACCTTTGCCCCTACTAGCCATCACCCCGAGACACCCCAGCGCATCCTGCGGATCATGTGCCACCTGGAGGAGCTGGGCCTCACCGAGCGCTGCGTCACCCTGCCTGTGCGGCCCGCCACAGAGGAGGAGTTGCTCACCTGCCACAGGTCAGCTCCCCATCCGGGTGGGCAGCACAGGGTGGGGGCCGGGCTTCCAGGTCAGGGCCTGCACCCCTCCCCCCATGGTGTGTGTGCTGCCATAGACCCAGGGGCACAGTTTTGTCTCCAGTTTGGGGCCCTCGAGAGCAACAGAACCACCTCACTGTCCCCCCGGTGCTCTTCTGTGTACCTCCAGTGCTGAGTATGTGGAGCGCATCCGGGCCACTGAGAAGATGAAAACCCGGGAGCTGCACCGTGAGGGCGCCAACTTCGACTCCATCTACATCTGCCCCAGCACCTTCACCTGCGCACAGCTCGCTACGGGTGCCACCTGCTGCCTTGTGGAGGCCGTGCTCTCAGGAGAGGTATAGCCTGTGCGCGCAGGTGCTGGGCCGGGGGAAGCCAGGTCCTCAGGGACAAAAGGGCCACCTGCCAGTTTTGATGGCCTTGAGAGAGTTAAGCAGGGCCCGAGGAAAGCAGCAATGGGGAAGCTCCTAACAGTTGGCGGACTAGTGGAGGGGGCAAGAGAGAGGGATGAGATGAATGGGGAGCACGTGTGAGAGCAGGAGTCCAGTCCTACTCCGCACTGCTCCCCCAGGTTCTGAATGGTGTTGCCGTGGTGCGCCCCCCAGGGCACCATGCAGAGCAGGACGCTGCGTGCGGTTTCTGCTTTTTCAACTCTGTGGCTGTGGCTGCTCGCCATGCCCAAGCCATCAGTGGGCGTGCCATGCGGTAAGGACTCCCTGGAGATCCCCAAATCCTGATCCTTGTGGAGACCTTTCCCCCACCTTCCAGCCCAATGCTTCCTCGGCAAGCCCATGACATAGCCACTAGGACTTTTCCAGAAACCACCAGTTGTCCACTCGCCCAGCACCTCCCCAGAAAAGGACCAAGGAGGGGGCCTCCCAGCGGCTCCCCTGCTAGGACTCCCAGATTGTGGCACTCAGGCACTGACAGCCAGGATCCAGGGTCATACTCCAGTTATTTCTCACCCTTAACAGTCATCCCAACAGAATCCAGACCAGGTCCTTAGGGCTTACTCTCAAAATCCCAACATCTGGCACATTCATTACTTAGCCCCCCAGGCCCTGCAGGTCCCACAGGTCTAGCCTTAACCCTCTCCCAGGGGCGAGTGTCCCAGTTACCGAGAAGCTGTCTCCTCCCCAGGATCCTGATCGTGGACTGGGACATCCATCACGGTAATGGAACTCAGCACATATTTGAGGATGACCCCAGGTGAGTGATGGGGGCTAGTGCCAAGGGTGTGGTCAGGGAGGGGCTGAGCTGTGCTATGGAGGCCCTCGGACCCCCTAACCAGCCCTGGCTCCCTTTCCATCCCATCCCATCAGCGTGCTATATGTGTCCCTGCATCGCTTTGACCGAGGCACCTTCTTTCCCATGGGGGACGAGGGTGCCAGCAGCCAGGTAGGCAGGGCTGCAGGCACAGGCTTCACTGTCAACGTGGCCTGGAATGGGCCCCGCGTGGGTGATGCTGAGTACCTGGCAGCGTGGCATCGCCTAGTGCTTCCCATTGCCTATGAGGTAAGGCTTGGGATATACATGACACTCCTGTGTGCAAGGCGGCACGTGCCTGCCTCCTCAGCATGTGTGTCTCACTGTGGAGTGACTGATCGTGTTAGACAGCCTGTGGGTGGCTGTGATGATGGCTGTTGGGGCAAGGGTGGCTCAGATGGCCTTCGTATCTGTCTAACTGTGCACACGAGGCAACATGTGGCCACCCCCTCTGCATGCCATTCTGCATGCGAGTAACCCCTTAGCTGTGTGTGTGAGGGCCTTTCGGATGTGCCATGGTGGGCTGTGTAGCCTGCTGGATCGAAATTCTATATGTCTGCTGTCATGAGTGCCCACCTGGCTTTGAGGGTGGCCACAAGTGGCGCCAACTCTGAAACTGCATGTGTGCAAGGGAGAGCTGGAGGTAGGCGGGTACCATGTGTGATTCCATGTGGGCAGCCGTCTGTCTTCCCCTCCTCTCTGCGACAGGTGTAGTATGGTACATCACTAGGCACTGCCATCTCCTACAGCCTGTACAAGATGCTCCAGATATGAGAGGCTGTGTGGGACCTCCATTTCTGTCTGTCCCTCTGTCCTGGATGTTTGTGGTTGTGTCTTTCTGGCTGGGGGTTGGCCTGGTTGTGGTCACCTTCTCTGTGTGGAAGCTGAGGACCAATGGCGTGTGTACAAATGACTGTGAGGGCACACATGTGCCACTCTGCAAGCCTGGGGGTAGTGCCTGCCTTTAGACATGCCTGCGTGCGTGACGGCATGGGTGTCCAGGACTACCTTGCACACGTGTATGGAACCCTGTGGGCCAGTGACCACCTCCCGTGGGTGTAACAGTGTGTCTGTGACTTGTGACAGTATGCAAGTGATTGTGACTGTGCAGGCGTAGCTGTGGATCACTGCACCCTCTGAGAAGCTGAGTATGTGTGTGTGACTAGTGGCCCGTGCAGTGCCATCTATGTGGAACTCATTGTGTGCTAGGTAGTATATGATCATCTTCTCTGTGTGTGGCACTTGCATTGTCACATATCTGTGATCAAAATGTGCATTCACCTCCTTTCGGCACTCTGTAGGAAATGCCGTATCATGTGTGTATGTGTCCCGTGTTTGACCCTGGGGTGCATATATAAGGCCACATATGAGGTGTCTCTCCATTTCTCATGTCACCATTGCTTGACATCTGAGTCTCCATGTCTCCTATCTCATGGCTCTGTTGTGGCCCCTTCTGTCCGTTTCTAGTGAGTCCATGCCTCTGTCTGGTGTGGCCACTCTGTGGTCTATCCATATCCATTTCTTCTAGCTCTGAGTCTTTCCTTGTTTCCCCATCTTCTGCTCTTTATTTTCAGGTCCTCGGTGTTGTCTCTCCCAGTCTCCAAGTCCCCATCTCTGACTTTCATCTCCTTGTCTCCATCACTTCCTGCCTGCCAGAGCCTCCCCTCATGCTCACGTGTCTCTTTTTTCCTTGCCTCAGTTTAACCCAGAACTGGTGCTGGTCTCAGCTGGCTTTGATGCTGCACGAGGGGACCCACTAGGGGGCTGCCAGGTGTCACCTGAAGGTTATGCTCACCTCACCCACCTGTTGATGGGCCTTGCCAGTGGTCGAATTATCCTTATCCTAGAGGTAACTCTCTTTGGCCCTCTTTCTGTGGTGGGGGCAGGCAGTTTGGAAGAGTTGGCTACATTGCTCAGAGTAATTTCCTAAAACCTCCTTCAAGTTCAACAATCCCACTTAGGATTGTTGGCACATCCTAGGCATTAATAATGACAGTAACAGCATTAGCTTCTTTTTTTTTTTTTTTTTTTGGTACCAGGGATTTAGCTCAGCTTATGCCACTGAGCTAAATCCCCAGCCCCAAGCATTAGCCTCTTTAATTGAGCACAGCACTCTTCTCAGCACTTTGTATATATTATTAATTTGTTTATTTGACAAAGCAGCATGAAGAGGTAGGATCTACTTCCTGGTCCTGTTCTTCTTTCAAGATCAGGGCAACTAGCTGGGGGTAGTGGCACACGCCTGTAATCCCAGTACCTGGGAGGCTGAGGCAGGAGGATCACTGTGAGTTCGAGGCCAGCCTTGTCTACAGAGTGAGTTCAGGGTTCAAGGTCAGTCTGAACTGCAAAGCAAAACCCTGTCTCAAAAAGACCAAACAAAAGGGGGCTGGGGATTTAGCTCAGCAGCGTAAGCGCCTGCCTGGCAAGCGCGAGGTTGTGTGAGTTCAATCCCTGTACGAAAAAAGAAAAAAGATCAGGGCAACTGAGGCACAGAAAGGGGTAGTGATAACCCTGAAGTTGCACGTTTAATAATGGCAGAGTCAAGGCTTGAACCTAGGCAAACCTTGCTCTAGGGTTTTAGCTTTTTAACACTACCCGAACTGCCTCTAACAAGTCCTAGGACAAAGTACATTCGTGAACCTTTTGTAAATGACTCAGTACCTCTATCCCTGTGTCCAGATAAGTTTCCTTATCTGTAAGATGGGACTGGTTAATCATAGGAGAGTGCCTGGCATATTATTAGCACTGCATAAATGCTGCATCTTCTTATTGCTATGTGTTGGTCAGACATTAATTTACCATCTCAGCAAACTTCCATGCTGCTGCTTTATAGTTGAAGATGGTTAGGTCACAGGGAAATTAACTGGCTTACAAAAGTCTCACTTAAAGTGTGCCTAGGACTGCTTGTGGCAGGGCAGGGTAGTGGTTAAGAACATAGGCTAGTTTGTCAGTTGACCCAGGTTCAAATCCCACTGCTGCCAGGTGTGGTGGTGCACGCTTTTAATCCCAGCACTCGGGAGGCTGAGGTAGGAGGAGCGTTGTGAGTTCGAGGCCAGCTTGGGCTACAACGTGAGCGCAAGGCCGGCCTGAGCTACATAGTGCGACCCTGCCTCAAAACAAAAAAAAAAACAAACAAACAAAAAAAACAGGGCTGGGAGTTTGGCTCAGTGGCTTAAGCGCCTGTCTGGCAGGTATGAGGCTGTGAGTTCGATCCCCAGTGCCACCAAAAAAAAAAAAAAAATCCCACTGCTGCCTCTTCAGCTCTTGTGACCCCAAATTAGTCATCTGACCACTCTGAGCCTCAGTTGCCTTATATATAAAAAGAGTAGGTACTGGGGCTCCTATAGAATATGAAAAAGTTCAAGATAGGGGATAGTATAGAGAGCACAGACCACTTATCCTCATTTTAGTATATGTGCTGCCAAAGCAAGCACAAGACCAGTTATTCCTGTACTTGGGCAGGGCAGGGCCTTCTGTGTGAGTTCACAGCAGGCTCCTGTGCAGGTCAGGGTGGTGGTTCATAGGCTTCGAGGGATTCCTGCAAAGTGTGAAGTCATTTCTGGATGGCAAGGAGCAGGTTCCTGTACAAACTGAGCACCTGTGGTCATGAAGGCTAAGTGTGTTAGTGTGCATGGAATATATAAAATAGGGTCTGACACATAGCAAGCATGTAATACATTCAGCTATTAATAATGCTCTTGCCAGTGTTGTTATCTTGCACTTGACAACACAAACAGTTTACCTTACCAGCACACAGTAAGTGCTGCCCATCTTACAAATGTGGGTTCCACACATTTGTTCCTGGTACCACCCTCCATTCAGACTTGGAAGGCCCTGGAGCAGGGAGGAAGGAGAATGAGGCAGAACATCTGACCTTCCAGATTCCCTGACGAACCCTCACTGTACCTTTCCTTCCCTTTTCCCTTACCAAAGGGTGGCTACAATCTGACATCCATCTCAGAATCCATGGCTGCCTGTACTCATGCACTTCTTGGAGACCAGCCACCCCGGCTGGCTCTGCTGCGGCCTCCACAGTCCGGGGCCCTAGCCTCCATCACTGAGACCATCCAAGTCCATCACAGATATTGGCGCAGCTTACGGCTCGCAAGTGAGTGTGTTGGGGGAGCTGGGGATGACGAGGGAACTAGGGAAGGTAGGGGAGAGGCGGGGATTAGAGTCCAAAAGGAGGACAAGACCCACACTCAAGGATCTTGCTCCATGGTTCCAGAGGTAGAAGACAAGGAGGGACTCTCCAGTTCTAAGTCAGTCACCAAGAAGGTGCCCCAACAAGCCAATCCTGGGTTGGCTAAGGGGATGGCCAGGCCAAAAGAGAAAGTTCTGGAAGCAGGCATGAGGAAGGTAACCTCAGCATTATCTGCAAAAGAGTCCACTCCACGCCAGACTAAACCAGAGGCAGCTAACGTGGCACTCACTCAGGACCAGTCCTCAGAGACAGCCACCAGGAGAACCACCCCGGACAAGGCCCCATCAGAGGAGACTGTGGGAGAAGCCCCAGTGCACCAGGCCACCTCAGAGGCAGCTACAGGGAGAGTCATGATGCACCCGACTGCTTCAGAGGAGGCTGAGGGAGGAGCTGAGCTGATCCAAACTCCTCAAGGCTCATGTACAGAAAAGCAGTCCCCAGGAGCCTCACCTGTGCCGGGAGCAACAGCCCTGCTCTCCCCCAGTCAGCTGACTGGGGATCCTAGGACCTTGGAACTAGTCGGGGAAGCTCCGGTAAGGCCCACTGCACCCAGGGAAAGGGAAGAAGGGTAAGAATGGGGCTTCTCAGATGCATCTTTTCCTGTGTGTCCAGGAGACCCTGGAACCTCAGGCCCTAGGAGAGGAGAGCCTACTAGGAGAGGCAGCTGGAGGTCAGGACGTGGCTGACTTGAAGCCAATACAGGAATTTCAGGACCTTGCTGACATTAACCAGGTGAGCTCAGGGAAAGGCTGGGGTTATGGTATCTTCTGCCCATTTGTTCCTCCTCCCAGGAGCGTGCAGTGTAGAAACATAAAAGAGATGGGGACCTCAGCTTACTCAGTTTCACCCACCCTAGGGCATATTATATGCTGTGACACCACTGCCCTGGTGTCCCCATTTGGTGGCAGTACGTCCCGTGCCTGCAGCAAGCCTGGACGTGACCCAACCTTGTGAGGACTGTGGAACATGCCAGGAGAACTGGGTGTGTCTGTCCTGTTATCAGGTACCTAGCAGAGGAAGAAAATGGGATGGGGGGTGTGTGGCCTAGGAGCAAACCACAGATGGGTAGAGAGCCCTGCCTGACACTTAGTCCCCAACCTCAGGTCTACTGCAGTCGTTACATCAACGCTCATATGGTCCGACACCATGAAGCCTCTGGGCACCCGCTGGTCCTCAGCTACGTCGACCTGTCTACCTGGTGTTACCCCTGTCAGGCCTATGTCCACCACCAGGTGGGCCCCGGGCAGACTCATCCCTACCCACACACATGCATCCCCTTCTGTCCCTGGGGGAAAGGAGAACCCAGAACCCTCTGCACAGCTTCCCAGAGATTAGTGCAGTCTGGGGCCTGTGGGGCTGGCCAGGAGGTGGGGCGGTTGAGGGCTGGAGTGGGGGCAGCCTCCTGGCTGAGGTAGAGCAGTCCTCACTTCTCTCACCTGCGCTATTCTTGCCTGTTTCTCAGGATCTCCTAGATGTGAAGAACATCACCCACCAGAAGAAGTTCGGAGAGGACATCCCCCACCCACACTAAATCTCAGAAGGTCCTCCCTCTTCACCTTCCACCCCAGACAGACCAGCCTTATTTCCTACCACCTATACCTTGGATGAGGGTGGTCTCTGCCCCATCTTGAATATCCTTTGCCAGTGGCCCAAGGGTGCTTATTTAAGTGTAAATACATTTTAAGAGGACCATGATCATCAATTGTGAATCTACCCCTGTCAACTGCCAGTTCAAGGGACACCATTACTCCACCCCTGAAGGAAAGAGGGGCAGCTCAGTGTCCCCAAGAGAGGGCTGAAATCAAAAGGATAACATGGCGGGAGGTTTACAACTGGCAGTTATGGCAGAGTTGCATATTTAATAAACTTCAAGTTGTTTCAAAACCTGGAGAAAGCCTTTTAACTTTCGAGTATATTGAGACCCCCCCCCCATATCCCTTATCCAGCAGGGCTGATAACTAATAAAGAAATGAGGGTTCTTCAAAGGGTCAACCCTCTGCCCATCCATTGCCCTCAAAAATCTAACTGAAAATGGAGCAAGTGGCTTAACTGGCTACACTGGAGATTTATTTAATAGTAGGATTCATGAGAAAATGAGTGCCTGCCTTGAAAATAGAGGTCTCACAGCCAGTCCCAGCCACAGCTGAGGCCAAGAAGACAAGGGAAACTATCTGGAAGTATCCTCCACATGCCCCAGTTTCTCCATCTGTCTCATTGACCTGATTGGTAGGGTGGATTCAAACTTTACCTGGATGTGGGGGTCATGGGTAGAGATCCTGGCCCAGAGGTGAGAAACTGGAACACAATTTCGGAGTTTTAGTTCTCTCACATAGTAAGAATTGCTTTGGCTGAGGTTTCTGGAATTTTTCTTCATTGGCACTTTTAGATCCCAAGATGACCACCAGAGACCCACCCAGTCAGAAAGGAGAGGTCAGATAAGGGGAAGGGCAAGAAGGCTTGGGTCAGCCCAATTGCAATAGCATTGTAGATGGCTCACCTCCAAACCTCTACTAATTATCTCAGGGATCAGAACTGTGTCCCTATGCTTATCTAGCTGCAAGGGAGTCTGGGAAATTTGTAATTTAAATTATCCATGTAATCCATTCTTTTGGCCCTGAAGGAGTAAGCCCCTCCCCTGCAGTTCTTTCCCTCGGGGCAGGCCCAGCCCCCTCCAGACCTACCAAGAGCTGAGTTTAAACTGTCGCACAAGCTCCTCGGGCCCAAAACACCCACAAGAACAGTTCAAATGGTTTCGCCAGGTCAAACTTGACCCGTCCCAAGCGCAGGCGAAGGAGAGGCGCAGCGAGACTTGAGACTCGGGCACGGCGCCCCTCACGCGCGCAGGTCGCAGGTGGCCGCAGCACCACCTGGGCTTGGGCTGCGCGCCTGCGACCATTGGGGTGGGGGGGAGGGGGCGCGAGCGCGGGCTGCGCATGCCCACTGCCCCCGCCCCGCCGCTGGGGTGGGGAGCTGCCTTGGCCCCGGTTGCTCCTGTCAGAGCTGCCCGCTGCGTCCCATCGCACTGCTGCTCCCGGGACTCAGGTGAGCGGACCGCCCGGACCCCGACCGCATTTGGGCCTGGAGGTCTTTCCTTGCCGGAATCAAGGGGACCCTTCCCCGCCGCCTTTCCTTCTAGGGGAGCGAGCCTTACATTTACCCTGCCGGGTCGGGTGCCCGCGCTTTGCAGGAAGCGGGGCTGCTTCTCAGGATGGCGCCCGAAACGAGCACGGTAGCACCACTATGCAGGCTGAAGGTGCGCTCAGGGATGCAGCCTCGGGGCCAACCCCGCTCACCTCCAGCTTCGCATCTCCTGCCTCGGACGAAACAAAGTGCAGGACCGCGCGGGTTGCCTGGGCCTGAAGGGGGCCCTGCTCCCCTCCGCGCTCCCTCACCTGTGGAGTGCGGCTGGGGAGGCCGCCGACTGGCCCAGGCTGCACCAAGTGGGCGCCCGCAGGGTCTCAAGGACCCTTGGGAGCACCGCCATAGCACCCGACACGGCGGGGGCTCTGTGCCTCTTAGCAGAAGGCTGGGACCCCGTTCTGTGATCGGGCCGTGTGACGTGGGCCAGTCTCTGTCACTCCTCTTCTCTGAGCGCCCTGTTCCTCATGGGATATAGGGGTCCTGGTGACCATAACCTGGGCCCCACCCCCAGGGTGTCACAAAGATGGGGTGTGTGGTCCCAGCAGGGGCTCACCCTGCCTCTACCACACTCTCAGGAGATGGTATCTGGACGCTTGTGGTCATTACCAGCACCTTGGCAAAGGGGGGAGCCTCGCGCGTATTTCCCCATCTCTGATGATGGCACCCCAAATTTTCAGTTGGTCCAGCCCCAAACTTGGGAGTCCCTCTTGCCAGACCCCTACTCTGCCTTTTCATCTCTAGAGACCGCCCACCAGTTTCAGAATCTACCAGAACCCTGACTGTACTTTCCACCTGGCCCACTGCCACGATCAACTATGGCCTCTTTTTTCCTGGTCTGTCTTCAAGCCTCTCTTCCCCAAAGGATGAGTGCCTCCAAAACTGTTCTCTCCTTCTCTCTTCATCCTACCCCCATTTCTGGGCAGAGACTTGCAGTGAACATTTTCTGGGATCCCTCCATCTCACTCTGACCTGCACGTCCCAAACTCAGTGGAGCCTTCGATGGACACCCAGAACCCGGCATCTTCCCCCAAACTGCCATTGCTCCCTGGTTTCTAGATGACCATCATGGTGCACTCAATGAGGGCGTCTCCCAAACCAGACAGGGAGGCGCATTTAATGAGTTAATGGTGATTTGCCTTTTTGTTTTGTTTTATTTTGTTTTGTTTTTGTCTCTTTGAGACAGGGTTTCCCTATGTAGTTCAGGCTGGCCTTGAACTCACTTTATAGCCCAGGCTAGCCTCAAACTCTCGTTGATCCTCCTGTCTCAGCCTCCCAAATGCTAGGATTACAGGCCAATTTGCTATTAATAGTTAACACAAATTGAGCACCTGCTGTGTGCCTATCCTCTTCTAATATGCAAGGTAATTTCCTTACTTATTATGTTTATTGTCTCTCACTGCCAGAATCTAAAGCTCTCAAGGCCAGATGAATCTGTTTTACTAAGCACTGTATCACAGTCTGGCATACAGGAAATGCATGAATTAATTAAGGTAGATTGAATAGTTAGTAAAAATGCTTAACATTAGCTGAGCAGCTTCTACCGAAATATATTTTACATATTTATCTTGTTTTCACCTGTTGCCAGACAATATGGAATTATAGACAATAACTTAGAATATAACATTCACAGGGGCTAGGGGTCATATATTGTTTTTAATTTCTATGTCCTTGCCACACAGTAGGTTTTCAATAAATATATTTTGAATAGTTAAGACTAAATTCTAATGAAAATAGTTAATGGACTATATAATTCACCTAATTTATTTGGTTTATTATTTCTTCAGATACTAATATTCTTTTAGAACACAAACCCCGGGACTGAATTGGCCACCTGGGGGCTGAATCAGCCACCTGGAAGCTGAGTTTCCATGTCCACTAAAATAAAATCTTGCCCTTCCTCTGCAAAATTCACACTACTTCATGAATATGCTAAAATTCATTGAATTGCACATTTTAACTGGGTGAACTGGTGGTGCATGTTTGTAATCTCAGCACTTAGGAGGCTGAGGCGGGATGATCCTTAGGAGTTTAAGGCCAGCCTGAACTTTATGGAATATAAATTATATCTTAATAAATCTGCCTGAAAAGTCCTGCCTTGGGGTTGAGAGGATAGCTGAGTAGTAGGCAACCCTATCACCTGGTCCCAGGATTCTCAGCAAAAGAAAAGAAAAAGCTCCCCTTCACAAAGTTGATCTTGTAGAAGGGAGGGGGGAGAGCAACATGAATAATGCGTGCTATGTGCCTGTCCTTTTAGAAGGATATTAGGAGGTGATTAGCATACAGTAGCCGCTCTACAAATGTTAATTCAATGCTTCCCACCTGTCCCTTTGGCCCCCAGTTTGCCCTGACCTCTCCACTGTTGTCCTTTTTCCCTCTTCACTGGCAGACCTCGCTGTTTATACTTCTTCCCTGAGTTGCCTGTTTGGGGCGTGACATCGCCATGAGCCTGGGCACCTGGAACCCCAGCTCCCAGGAGGAGAGGCCTGAGGCTTCAGTACACAGCAAAGATGTTGCCAAGAAGTTGCCTGAGTACAAGGCAGTGGTGGTTGGAGCCAGTGGTGTGGGCAAGAGTGCGCTGACCATCCAGATGACCCACCAGTGCTTTGTGGAGGACCACGACCCTACCATCCAGGATTCCTACTGGAAGGAGGTCACCCTGGGCAACGGAGGCTACATTCTGAATGTGCTGGACACAGCAGGGCAAGATATCCACAGGGCTCTGCGGAACCAGTGCCTGGCAGCTGGCGATGGCATACTGGGTGTCTTTGCTCTTGATGACCCTTCCTCTCTGGACCAGCTGCAGCAGATGCGGGCCACCTGGGGCCCTCGCCACACCCAACCCCTCGTCCTGGTGGGCAACAAGTGTGACCTCGTGACTGCTGCTGGAGATGCGCATGCCACTGCTGCAGCCCTCGCCCAAAGATGGGGGGCCCCCTATGTGGAGACCTCAGCCAAGACACGGCAAGGTGTGGAGGAAGCCTTTGCCCTGCTCATCCGTGAGATCCAGAGGGTCCAAGCGGCCATGGCGGAGGCAGCGGGGAAGAGGTCCCGGCACCAGAAGGCTGTGTGTAGCTGTGGCTGCTCTGTGGCCTGAAGATCTTGGCCAGGAAAAGCAGCCCCTCCCCCAGGCTAGGGTGGGGTTCCCTTGACAGAAGACACCTCAGGAGCTACTAGTAACATGGACACGCCACTGGTGATTGGGGATGGATGGACACCTTTCTTCTTTGCATTTGGTGAGGCGCTTTTTGGTGACATGGGGGTGTCTAGGGTTGGCTGTGTCATGTGAATTTAGGAGATTCTGTGTAAGATTAAGTAAATGATGTTTCCAGTTTCCAAGCTGCCTCTATGCTAAGTGTTATGTGGGTGGGAGCAAGACTGGGTGGAATGTTACTTGAAGTATGATAAGTCTTTCATTCAAGAAATATGGGGGAGCCCTCCATGTGCCAGGCCCTGCTTTGGGTACACAGAGGATGTGGAGGTATATTCTTGCCCTTGAATGACAGAAGGCTAGGAAGTGACAGAGATTGATGATAAGGCAAGTAAAGGAACACAGTGTCAGGATGCTCAAGGAACCCTTATGGAGTAGAGGACATTTAGCTAAAACCTTGCTGATACCCAGGAGCAAAGGGAATAACCAGTGTAAAACAAAGGTCAGGACCCCAAACCAGCCACTGGCCCCTTGGTGCCCTCGATCTTCCAGAGAAGGGACCCTTGGAAGATGCTAGTGCAGGCCCTGAAGGAGGCCTCGAAGCCCGAGGCCAAGAAGGGAGGGGCTGCCATTGTCCCTGTGGATGACTGCGCCCCTGAGAGGCACCGGCTGAACAAAGGGTGTAGCTAAGTGCGAGACCTAGGGCCCCTCTACCCCAAGAGCAGCTACCACCAGCAGCCCCCCAGTCCCTTAGCTGACCGCCGCTTACACAAGACAAACAGAGCTGTTTCGGATGGTGTTATTGTAAGGCTAGGGGGTGGGGATCTGGAGGTCGAAGGGGTAAGCTGCTGTCAACGTGCTGGCGGGGGTGTGCAGGGGGCTGGCTGGCCTGCTCCTGGGCTCTGGGGCACGCTGGATGCAGGCGGTGCTCAGGGTGGCAGGAGACGGCGCGCAGGCGCCGGGGGTGGGGGGTTCTCTAGGCGTTTCACGCGAAGCAGTGCCCCCAGAACACCTTCAGGGGGACCCTCAGGAGCCAGATCCTGGTTGGCGGAGCGGCGTAGGCGGCGCGGGGCGGCCCCAGCTTCCGGCTCCGCGCTTCCCGTGAGGATTCGCCCCAGCAAATACCTGCGGGACAGAGCGGAATGCAGTGAGGATGTGGCTGCGTGTCGCCCCTGCTGCCCAGAAAGCTGGACAGCACACCTTATAACCCCATAGTTCCTGGCCCTTCCCCACCCGTGTCCCTGGCCCACTGCTCTCAAGAGGTGAATGTTCGCCACTCCCGTGCCGGAAATGGTAGCAGCCTGGCCTCCCCTTCCCGGCGGAAACCGGGCACCTGCACTGCTCCACCAGTGTGGAATCTTCAGCCCCACACCCTTCCACCCCAGGTCTGCCTCCCAGCTAGGACCCAGGACCTTCGCCCCTCCCCAGGACTTAGGTATCCTTGTCACCACCGGATGATGTAGTTCCCCTCGCCCCGGCTCCCGCCCTCCCGAGATGCAGCGCCTGTCCCCTCCCTGGCCCTTTCCCAGCACCTCAGCAGCTCCGGGTCCACGTCGGGCGTCTCGTCACCAGTGTCCTCGGTATCTGGGCCCGTGGCGCCGTCGTCATAGACTGGGGGCCGGGGTCGGTGCGCAGCGGCCGGCACGGGAGCGGGGACAAGCTGGGCTGCGAGGGCGGCGGGGTCGAGGCGGGCGCGGAGCAGGGCGCGGGCAAGCTGGGCGGCCGGTGCGTCCGGGTCGTCGTCCAGGCCGAGGGGCGCGTCGGAGGCGCGGGGGGAGCCCCAGACGCGCAGCAGCTGCGCCAGGACACGCGCCTGCTGATCCTCGGCCTCCTGCGCCTCAGCCCGCGCCCGCTCCTGCCGCTCGGCCTCCAGCAGGTGCGCCAGCGCCCGCGCCAGCTCCTGCACCGCACTCGCCGCTGTCTCTCCTCGGGGCACCGCCCGGCGGAAGCGGCGCGGAGCTGCGGCCTCGGCCATGGGCTGCGACGCTGCGCTGAGGCTGCGGGGCTCCTGCGGGAAGGTGAGCGGGAGGGAAGATAACTACCGTCAGGTTAGGGCAGGCCAAGGACCTCCGACTTAGGGACTCCACAAACCTCAAATAACCAAAACCACCATGCCCCACTAACAAACACCTCTCGGGTCACAGGAGAGTTCCAAATGTCTCCAGGTACACTTAAGACCTCCCGGAGACCCTTAGACCCATCTCCAGTAATGCCTTAGTCCTCAGAGCTTGCCCTTAGGACCACTGGAGACTGGGTTTGAAATGAAAACTTGAAAGAAAAAAAAAAGAAAAGGTTGCTTGGCAAGCTCAAGGTCGTGAGTTCGACCCCTGATACAAAAAAAAAAAAAAAAAAGAAGAAGAAGAAGAAGAAAAATGAAAGCTCTCATACTTTGCTGGAAGGTATTAAATTATCGAAATAATTTTGAAGAGCAACTTGCTAAAAAGAAATATATACCCTATGACCCACTCCTGAGGTGTTATATCCCAGAACAGCTTTGACACATACACTACTGGACACGAGTTTGTGAAAGATGACAGTAGCACTTTGTAATAGCATAAAAGGGGGGAGGGATAGCATAAAAGTGGGGAGCAGTCATAAAGACCTAGAACACAGCACTCGGGAAGCTGAGGTAGGTGGAGCGTTGTGAGTTCAAGGCTGGCTTGGGCTACAACTTGAGCGCAAGGCCAGCCTGAGCTACATAGTGCGACCCTGCCTCAAAGACTAGGGCTGGGAATTTGGCTCAGTGGCTTAAGCGCCTGTCTGGCAGGTGTGAGGCCGTGAGTTCAATCCCCGGTGCTGCAAAAATAAATAATTAATTAAATTAAAAAATAAAGACCTAGAACAACTCAGTATTCACTGACATATTAAGAATGCATATATAAGCTGAATGTGGTGGTGCATGCATGTAACCACAGCATTCTGGGAGGCTGAGGCAGGAGGACTGTGTTGGAGCCCAGCCTGGGCAACTTGACAAGACCCTCTCAAAATAAAAAAACAAGAGCTGGGGATGTAGCTCGGTGAAAAGGCCCTGGTAACACAAAGGCCCTGGCTCAATACCTAGTAACACAAAAATAAATAAATCATGCTATTCTCATAGAACGTAATATTATGAAGCAAAAATTTAAATGCATTATAACCAAACACTTTAATATGAATGAATCTCACCATCAGTATAGAGCCAATAAAAGAAGTTTGGACAAGGAGTGTAACTGTGGTAGGGCACTTGAACCAGGCCGTAGGTTCAAGCCACAACATCACACACACACAAAAGGCAAGTTCCAGAATCCCACTGCAGACTAAGATGACCAGACACACAAAGACTTCCTAGTGACCCCTAGTGACTACCAGGAGGCAGATTCAGGCTTTGATTCCATTTTTATGCTGCAGATTGCTTAAAGATATAATATATGCATGTGAAAATCCTCAAACACAAGGGATAAATGGACAGAAAATATATACGGGATAAGGATTGTGAGGCAGAGAGGATAGATACCAGGGCGGACACCCTGGGGCTTCTGACTATTACTGGTCATGTTCTATTAATCTTAAGGTGAGTAATGAGTACACAGCAGACTCATTTTATCATTAGTCTTTACAACTGTACATATATTAACAAATATGCATACAATTAAGTGTATGCATATTAAATGTACAAATCTATGTACATTAAATATATTGTTCTATGTAAAATATTTAATAATTTGACAACTCCTCTATCCTTGATGCTGGCAACCCCTGGGGAATTACTCATCAACAAGCTCTTTCCCTTCCTCTCTCACATGCACACGCAGACTGACAGCTTCTGAGATACCACACACAGCCCAACACTGCCACAGCCACATGCAAGGAACAGCACATGCTCCTGCAGTTACACTCTCCAAGGTGCAAGGACATGCAACACCTGTGAGGCACAATGCAGCACAGGGACATCATGGCTCCTCTCCCCACATGACACGGCTCCACAAAGAAGCGGCCTCAAGAGCACACATCCGAAGTCCTGGGCACTCAGTTTGACAGAATGGAGTGTGCCCAAGGATACGCAAGGACTGTGCCTTCCAAAAGGAAAATGAGATCACACAGACACGCACAAACACACGCAAAGACACGCCCAGGGCCACGCCATCACACATAAGGATTCATGAACACAGACGGTGTCACTGAGAAAGCAATCGAATCTGCAAAAAAGCCGCACACAAAAAGCATCTCCAGTATCACACACCCTACACACTGGGACACACAGCGTCACTTCTGTAGGAAACTCACTCACAAGCACATAACACCCTTGCACCGCTGTCATCGCATCAAACATACGCCCAGGGCTGTCTGTGCACACCCTTCCTGAATGCATCCTAGAGCCATGGACAGCGCCACGGGCCTCAAGCCGGGCCCAGGTGTGTCGCGCTGACCTCCCCACGCAGACTGGCGGCTGCAGTCCGGCCACCCTTGCCAGTCCCCCCGCGCTTCCCCGGGGTGGCTCCTGTGAGGATGCGGCCGATTCTTGGCCTCAGCATCATCTGCCCCACCCCCACCCGCGCCAGACTGGGGTCGCACCTTTACAGGCCTCGCACAGAGTGCGGGGGGCAGCCGAAGGAGGCCCAACAGCAGCAGCACCAGAAGGCCGACGCCCCCGGCCCGCGGCCCGCGGAGCAGCGGCGACCCCGCCATGCTGCTCCTGCGAGCCGGGCTCCGGACAGGCGGGCGGACTGGTTGTCTGTCAAGTGCGCAGCGTTGGGGTAGCGGCACGGCTGCAATGCTCTGCGGCTGCGCGTACTGGGAGCCGGCCCCCCTCCTTCCCATTCCCTCCCATTCCACGCAGGCGCAGCATTGGCTCTGGCAGCCCCTGCAGCCGGCGCATCGCTGGGGTGATGCTCCAAGGACAAGGTGGAGAGTCAGAGACTGCAGCTGATGGTTGCCATGGCAGTCGGAGGGCAGTTGCTAAGGCAACAGACCTTGCTGTGGATTTAGCAGACAGCCAAGGAAAATCGACTCGGTGGAGTGAAATGAGATCCAGTTCCCAGCTCTCCCTCCGTGGGGAGGAGATGAACTTTGCTCAGTGGATAAACAACTACCTGCTGTGGGCCCTGCAGACGCTTTGTAGAGAGACGGGTTCCACGCTGGTGATGGATTGATTGGTTCCCCGCGGTAGTGCTGAGCCCCTACCTGCAATAGGGAGTTACAGTAACCACGGAGTCAGAATGACCATGACTCGGTGAATGCTCAACGCTCGATTGCAACGTCTCCTGGCCAGGGCCTTCTCTCCACAACTGTTTCTCTTTCTGTCCTTTCATGTCCTTAGCAGTCTTCCTCGACCCATCTGTCTCTCCTTATCTCTCTTCCCTCCATCTCTCCAACATCCTCCCGTCTCTGTCCTAATTTACTGTTTGCATCTGTTTTTTCATTATAGATAGATACATAACAAAGATTATTGTCCATGTATTTTTCTAGAAAGAATTTAAAGACACTTAAATGACACATCAGGAGCCAGAGTATAGCTCAATGGTAGAACACAATGTTTAACGTCTGTGAGGCCCTGGGTTTGATCTCCAGCACCAAACAGAAGGCAAAAAAGATACAGGACAGGAAACAAGACTTTAGCCAGGCAGTGTGCCACATGCCTATAATTCCCAGTACTTGGGAGGTTGAGGCAGGGGGATCACAAGTTTGAGGCCAGCCTGGGATGCATAGTAAGACCCTGTATAAAAAAATACAAAACAACAAAAAAAGGAAACAAGATTTTGATAAAATGTGTGTCTTTATAAGAGAAAAATGAGGAAGGAATGCTAACAGTTGTTATTTCTGGGTGGGAAGATAGTCTGTTGTTTTCTCCTTTACCTTTTGTTGTCTGAAAAAAGTTATAATGAATATGTATTACTATTATAGTCAGATCAAAACAGTAAACATTTTTTATTTTGTAATTAAAACAAAGAATGGAAACATGGGTTGGGCATGGCAGTACATGTCTGTAATCTCAGCACCCTTGGGAGGCTGAGGCAGGAAGATTGCATGTTACAGTCTAGCCTGAGCAATTTAGCCACAGAGCAACCCCCTATCTCAAAATAAAAAAGTTTAAAGATCCTGGGTTCATTTCTCAGTACCAAAAAATAAGATTGGTGACATGGCAAAACTTGAAAGTGAAGAAAACATCCACCCAGGTGGCCATGACCAAGAATATATGTAATCCACAGATCCTAAGTGCCTCCATGTGTTCAGTGTCACATACACATACAGTGAAAATCCTTAATCCACACCCTCTGGGTCTGACCTGAAGATTATACTCCCCAAATGGCACAATACTCACAAAGCTAAGGCACTTCCCATGCCTACCCCTTAGGGTTCACATCTTTGCATAATCCACTCCTATTGAATGTATGCTTGACCAAAGGGACAGCTGAATTTGAGTATATTAAAAATTAGGTTGAGCTGGATGTAGTGGTGCACCCCTGTAATCCCAGCACTCAAGAAGCTAAGGCAAGCTGGGCGTGCAGGCGCACACCTTTAATCCCAGCACTCAGGAGGCTGAGGTAGGAGGAGCGTTGTGAGTTCGAGGCCGGCTTGGGCTACAATGTGAGCGCAAGGCTGGCCTGAGCTACATAATGCGACCCTGCCTCAAAAAACTAGAGCTGGGAGTTTGGCTCAACAGCTTAAAGCACCTGTCTGGCAGGTGTGAGCAGTGAGTTTGATCCCCGGTGCCGAAAAAAAAAAAAAAGAAGCTAAGGCAGGAGGATTGCTGTGAGTTTGAGGCCAATCTGAGCTGCAAAAGTGAGTTTAAGGCCAGCCTGCACTATATAATGAGACCCTGTCTCCAAAAATAAAAATAAGGTTGAGGGCTGGGGATGCAGCTCCAAGGTATCACCTTTGCCTACAGTACAAATAAGGTCTGGGTGCCATGCCCAGCATCACACACACAAAGAATGGTTCAAACAACCATCTGGTGAGGAGACACTCATTCTCTTGTCTCAAGAAACAGGTGACCGCTCTAGGGAAATTTAAGTGGCTAAAACTGGAGGCTACCACCAGGAGTTGAGGGTGGCCTCCAGGTAGCACCCAGCAAGAAATTGAAGCCCACAGTTCTAGGACCACAAGGAAGCAAATCCTACCAAAAGCCTAAGCAAGGCCAGTCAAGTCTAAAATGATACTGCAGTCCTAGTGGGCGAGACGCTAAGGGAACTCCCAGCTAAACCAGGCCTTCCTCCTGCCTGGGAAAACTGGGACATGATGTTTGTTGCAGGAATGTTGTTGTAAGCTTTGGAGTCTGTGGTAATAATGCTACAGAGCAATAGAAAAAGCCAGGCATAGAGGTCATGTCCGTAATTCCAGCATTTGGCTGAGGCCGGAGGATCTCATGTTTTGTTTTGTTTTGTTGTTTAAAGCTGCATTTCTTGGTTTTATTTGAAATGGTGCACAGTTTTAGTATTTTACAGTAGGAGTTTACACTTGTCATTTACCCAAATTACAAGGTTCTATTTCAGGTCTTTAAAAAAATTCTAAAAATTCAGCCCATGTTGTTTCATTTTTAGTCAGGTTTTATTGGTACATTTTAGGTATACATAATGATCACATTCATCACAGAGAATTTGTATCTCTACATGATATAACTTGATTCTTTTTCCCCCTATTTTCCTAATGGAGGATCTCATGTTCAAGGCAAGCTTGGGCTAAATATCGAGTTCAAGACCATCCTACCTAGGGAGACCATATTCTCAAAACAAAACAGCAAACCAAAATGTCTAAAAGATGATTTGAATAAATGAAGACACATTTCATGTTCTTGTATGAGACAACATATTATGAAAGTTTTCTTTTTTTGAGATGAAGTCTTGCTGTGTTGCCCGAACTGGTCTCAAACTCCTGAGCCCAAGCAATCCTCCTGCCCTAAGCCTCCCAAGTAGCTGGGACTGCAGGTGTACATCACTGTGCCTGGCCATCTTGTGAAGAATTAAAATCTCTCCAAATTAATATCTAATCTCACTTTTGTTTGTTTGTTTTTAAAGATAAAGTCACTCTATGTAGTTCAAACTGGCCTTGAACTCACTGTGTAGCCCAGGCTGGCCTTGAACTCACAGCAATCCTCCTGTCTCAGCCTCCCGAATGCTGAGATCACAGGCATGCACCACGACGTCTGGCCTATACCTTATTTTCTTTATCCATTGGTTTGTTAACAGGCATGTTGGCTGTTTCCATAGTTTAGCTATTGGGTTTTTTGTTTATTTGTTTTGTTTTGTTTGAGACAGGGTCTCACTATATAGGTCAGGCTGGGAAAAGGGTCTGAAAAAGACAGAGGCCGAGAAGAAAGGCACCTGCGCTCACCTGCAACGCCATTGGCCCGTTTCCTGGCATTCCTAGAGGAACCTGGCCAGGCTGCTTTGTCTATCCACGCCTAATTCGTAGTAAAGTGTTCTAGGCCCTAGGTTCAGTGCTGCTTAAAAATGAATGAAAGGTCTTCTAAACTGTAAGGATGCTTTTCTTCACTGAGGAGGAGTGCAGTGCCCTTGCTCGCTCCTGAGAGACCCAATGCTAGTTGTTCCCAGGAAGCTGATCCTGTCTTCATTCTTCACATGCAATGCTTTTCTTGCTGAAAGATGCAAGGTGACTTATTGTGCAGCAGAGGTTCAGCCAACTTGAGGGAAAGAGTCAAAAATGTATGAAGCTTTTTTATTGGCTGAAGATAGTCCCTCTAAGTCACTATGGGAAAAGATGTATAAAAACAAATGGAAGAGCCGGCCGTGGTGGTGCATGCCTTCAATCCCAGCACTCGGGAGGCTGAGGTAGGAGGAGCCTTGTGAGTTCGAGGCTGGCTTGGGCTACAATGCGAGCGCAAGGCCGGCCTGAGCTACATAGTGTGACCCTGCCTCAAAAAACTAGGGCCGAGAGTTTGGCTCAGGGGCTTAAGTGCCTTCCTGGCAGGCACGAGGTTGTGAGTTCGATCCTCAGAGCCCCCCCAAAAAAAAACTCTAAAAGAGTATTCAGTGTTAGTCAGACATGGTGGCACATCCCTGTAATCCAGCACTTGGGAGGCTAAGGCAAGAAGATCACTGCGAGTTCAAGGTCAGCCTGCACTACATAGTGAGTTCAAAGCTAGCCTGAGCTACACAGTGAGACCCTGTCTCCAAAAAAAAAAAAAAAAAAGAAAGAAATAAAAGAAAAGAAAAAGGACTATCAATTCAATGTTAAATCCTTTTGTTTTATTTTTGAGGCCTATTTTTTTTTGTACCAGGAATCGAACTCAGGACCTTGTGCTTGCCAGGCAAGCACTTGTGCCGTTGAGCTATATCCCCAACTTGTTTTATTTTTGAGACAGGAGACTGAGGCAGGAGGATTGCTGAGAGTTCAAGGCTAGCCTGGGCTATGTAGTGAGTTCAAAACTAGCCTGAACTACATAGCAAGACCCAGCATCAAAAAGAAAAAAAAAAAAAAAAAAAAGAAAGAAAGAAAGAAAGGAGAAAGAAATTAATTCAGGTTTTTGTTTTTGTTTTTTGAGGCATGGTTTCACCAAGCAGTTCAAAGTGAATTTCAACTCACGATGTAGCCGAGGCTGGCCTCAAACTCTTAGCGATCCTCTTGCCTTAGCCTCCCAGTGTTGGGATTACAGGCTTGTGCCACCACACCCTGCAGAAAAGAAATTCTGAATATCTGACATCACAGACAAACTTTGAGGACATTATGCTAAGTGAAATATGCCAGTCATAAAGGGACAAATACTGATACATACAAAAAATACCTTAAATAACTTATACATGTGATTCCATGTATAATGAGGTTCTCAGGGTATCCAAATTCAGAGACAGAAAGTAGAATGGTCATTGCCAGGGTTACAGGGAAGGAGGGAATCAGGACTTGTTTAATGGGTATAATGGATTCAGTTTTGCAAAATAAAGAGTTCTTCAGGGGCTGGGGGGGGTAGGTGAGGAGTAGCTCTCTTGCCTAGCATGCATGATCCCTAGCCCTGCAATAAACAAATAAATAAAATGTTAGGAAGAGTTCTGGAGATAGTGGTATTGGCAGCACAATGATGTGAACATAAGTAATGCCTCAGAACCCTGTATTTAAAAACTGCTTGGTTGCGGACGTGGTGGCGCACGCCTTTAATCCCAGTACTTGGGAGGCTGAGGTAGGTGGAGCGTTGTGAGTTCAAGGCCAGCCTGGGCTACAACTCGAGTGCAAGGCCGGCCTGAGTGGCATAGTGCGACCCTGCTTCAAAAACCCAGGGCTGGGAGTTTGGCTCAGCAGCTTAAGCGCCTGTCTGGCAGGTGCGAGGCTGTGAGTTCAATTCCCGGTGCCGCAAAAAAAAAAAAAAAAAAAAAAAACTGCTTGGGAGGGCTTGGGGCGTACCTCAGTAATGCCTCTTGGCATGCACGAGGTCCTGGGTTTGGTCCCCAGTTCTTCAAGAGAAGGACAGAGGGCTCCCTGCTCTGGCTCACCTTGTGATATCCTCTGGCAGGTGCAGTGTGAAGGCCCTCTGAGCTAGCACAGTAGTGCACACCTATAATCCCAGCAATTGGGAGGCTGAGGCAGAAGGATCACAAGTTCAAAGACATCGTAGGTAACTTTGCAAGATCCTGCTTCAAAATAAAAAAATTTAAAAGGTCTCAGATGCAGCCCAGTGATGAGCCACTTGCCTACCACGCTGGATGCCCTGTGTTCCACCCCAAGCACCTCAAAAACAACAACAAAAAAAAGCTACAATTTTCTGAAACACATAATTGATCTTGGTCCCTGTTTCCTGCCATGCAACTCCTAAAACCCTTGGATTATTCAGTATGATAAGCATCTTTTCCATTCAGGATGGACACTGGTGGCATCCCAACTCCAACCTGCCCGCAAAGCTGAGCACCTGGACAACGGGCCAGAAGGGCGAGAGGTCCCTGGCTTGGCCCACTTCTCCCTCTCTTCATCTGGTGTTAACCAGTACCCTTTGTGACAGCCTTTATAACAACGGGGGGGAAACGGAAGCCAGAGCTTCCCTGAGCTTTGTGTGCTGTGCTAGCAGCTTAACCAGATCTGAGGCTGGAGTCACAGGAAGCCCAAGTGAAAGACACAATCAGATGTACAGGGAAATAGAGAAAGAGATAAAGGTAGGGAGGGAAGGAGTAAGGGAGGGAGGGAAGGCAGGAAGAAAGGAAGGAAGGAAGGAAGGAAGGAAGGAAGGTAGGAAAGAAAAAGAAATGGAGAGGCCACGTGTGGTGGCACACACCTATAATCCCAGCACTCCGGAGGCTGTGGCAGGAGAATTGCTATGAGTTCAAGACCAGCCTGGGATACACAGTGAGTTCGAGACCAGCCTAAATTATGAAGCAAGATCTGACCTCCTCAATCCCATCCCTGCCTCCCCAAAAAAAGAAAGGAAAAGGAAAAGAAACACCCATAAAACAACCTAGACTTTGTGACTGGCGATGGGAGTGGGGGGGCTGGGAGGCAGTCTTGTACTGAGTGCACAGTGGGTGGGATGATCCTCCTACCTCAGCCTCCCTAGTGCTGGCATTACAGGTATGCACCACAACTCCTGACCCTAACCACTTTTCAGTGATCCTAAATTAGTGATTTTCCTGCCTCAGCCTCCCAGAGTGCTGGGATTACAGTTGCACGCCACCATATTTGGCTTTTTCTCATACTCTTGATGGCAGGTAGGCAAAGGAATCCAGATACATAGTCAGGGCCCAGATTCAGGCCCCTAGCTCAGCCACCTGGTAATAGAATTTGATGACCTGGATGGGACTGGTGCCCTCTGCTGGAGCCGGTTTGATATTATGCCTTAGGGGGCCTGCCATGCTATTTGCCCCAGGAGAAAGGGGATGAAGGGTCCATGCCTGGTTCTTCCCTTTCAACCAGTATCCACTGTGTCTGTTGGTTTTTTGTCTTTTTTTTTTTTTTTCCGTACTGGGAACTGAACCAAGGGCCTTCAACACTGAGCTACATCCCTCCCCCTTTTTTAAATTTTTATTTTGAAACAGGGTCCTCTTCAGTTTCCCAGGTTAGGCTGGAACTTGTCATCCTCCTGCCTCTGCCTCCCAGAGTGCTGGGATTCCACGCATGCACAACCACACCTGGTCCTTGCGTTCTTGCCATAGATCCCTTATGGTACTTACTTTTCCCTTGAAAATTAATTAGTATTGCCAGGCATGGTGGTGTATCTGCAAATGCCAGCACTCGGGAGGCTGAAGCAGGAGGATCACTGAGAGTTTGAGACTTGCCTGGGCTACAAAGTGAGTTTAAGGTTAGTCTGAACTACACAGAGAGACTCTGTCTCAAAAAAAAATCAATTCCTATGGACTGGTATAGCCCTTGCTTGGCATGTGCAAAGTCCTGGGTTCAATCCCCCGCAGTACAAAACAAAAACAAAACAAAACCGCTGATGTGGTGAAAACTGGACCTTGCCCTCACAAAACGCTTCTGTGCAAGTCATTCCAACCAGGTCAGCAAGACCTTGCCTGCTGCAAGCAGGCTGTAACCATGAGGCATGAGGCTGTCTTAGGAGATCTTCTAGCTTGTTTTGCTACTATTTATCACCACTCCAGAAATCTGCCCTCCATGGCAGATACAAATTAGCTTTGTCATGGTGTAATAATAAATGGCAGCTATTTGCTCTCTCACTCTTCAAGATCTTGCTATGTAGCACACAGGAGGCTGGCCTCAAACTCTCCATCCTCCTGCCTCAGCCTCCAAAGTGCTGGGAATACAGGTATACACTACTGTGCCCAGCTACTTGTTGCTTATGTTTTGTTTTATTTCATTTTGTTTTTTAGACAGGGTCTCACCGTGTAGTACAAGCTGGCCTTGAACTCACTATATAGCCTAGGCTGGATTCAAACCGTGGCAATCCTCCTGTCTCAGCCTCCAGAGTGCTGGGATTACAGGCATGCACCACCTTGCCCAGCTACAGTTGTTAATTATGTAGGCATTGGGCTTGTACCTGCCTGCTGCATGGCAGTTTGTCCTGTCTACTTAGGGTAACCACTAGAGATATTCAAACATTGGAAGCCCCTCAGCTGGAGGTTTAGCTCAGTGGTAGCATGCTTAAAGCTCTGAATCCCATCCTCAGCACCAACAGACAAACTACCACTTCCATGTTTCCACGAGGATATCCTGAAATCTCAAAAAAAAAAAAAAAAAAAAAAGGGCAAGCATGGGCTGCTCAGATCTCCCTGTAGGGCCAGGTATGACGTCCTATGTGGAGGACCACCTGGATGACTCTCTTTGAACAAACAGCAATTACCTCCACTTTGGCTAAACCTGGCCCTGTCTCCATGTACTGATATGTACAGAGCTGGGTAGGCCATTTCCTCTTCCCTCCAATTGGCTCTAAGTAATGTAAATAGGGCTAACTAAGGTGTTGAGGCGTAATCTTTGAAGCAAGGTGACAGTCACTGTTTTTCCACCTTAAGACCCCCAAAATATGGTTGATCTGGGGGCGGGATGAAGAGCCAGGGCTCCAGGACTGTCAACTGGGATAAGCCTCGAGATAAGAGGCGATGACTCCTCAGGACAAAAAAGTTTGCACATCAGCACTGGAGCGCCAGCCCCCTAAACATTGGATGTCACCTTGATTACATTATGCAGATTGGTCTTTCTGCATATCCTTTTCTCTGCATGTTGCAGAGGTGCTTTCTGGCCTCCTAGCTAGCCCAGCTCACAGTACTCACTTATTTCCCACCATTCTCACAGTCACTCATCCACGAACCACTCCCTGCTTCACAAATTAATAAAATCTGGGTGAAACTGGGCGTGGTGGCGCACGCCTTTAATCCCAGCACTCAGGAGGCTGAGGTAGGAGGAGTGTTGTGAGTTCCAGGCCCACTTGGGCTACAACTCGAGCCCAAGGCCGGCCTGAGCTACACAGTGCGACCCTGCCTCAAAAAACTAGGACTGGGAGTTTGGCTCAGTGCTTTAAGCGCCTACCCTGGCAGGCGTGAGGTTGTGAGTTCAATCCCCAGTGCTGAAAAAAATAAAATAAAATAAAATCTGGGTTAGGCCCTGTGTTGAGGCCTTTGTTCTGATGAATTTTCATCCTGGCTGAACTTAGGACCCCTTGACTCCCCATAACTGTATATATGTCTTAGTGTCTTTATTCTCACTGTGGGTCGCACTGGAAGTGGTAGATTAGGATTAACTTGCTAGAATTCCAATAACTTTTCCATGGGATTACCAATATAAACTTCGTGGACCCCAATGAGGACGGGAAAGGCTCTCTGTAGTTTTATACCTGTAATCCTAGCATTTTAGGATGGTAAGGGCTCTCTATAGTCCTATACCTGTAATCCTAGCATTCTGGGAGGCTGAGGCACAAGAATTGCAAGTTCAAACCCAGCCTAAGCAATTTAGTGATTTAGTAAGATGCTGTCTTAAAATAGAAGAATAAAAGCTGGTCAAGAGGATATTCTACTTAAACACTTCTAGGCCTGGGGTGTGGCTCAGTGGCAGAGCCAGGTTTTTAAATTTTGTATAAGAATTATATGTTAAACCCAGCCTGAGGGTGCACCCCTGTAATCCCAGCACTCGAGAGGCTGAGACAGGAGGGTCACCATGAGTTTGAGGCCAGCCTGGACTACATAGTGAAACCCTGTCTCAAAAAAAGACAGAAAAATTATTTTAAAAAAGTGGCAATCAGGGGCCAGGGATTTAGCTCAGTGGCATAAGGGCCTGCCTGGCAGGCGAAAGGTTATGAGTTTGATTTCCGGTACAAAAAAAACCAAAACCAAAAACAAAAAACAAACGAACAAAAAAAAAAAAAACTGAGAAGAAAAAAAGTGGCAATCATTGACTGAGGAATGGATAAAAATGATGTTTTTTTTTTTTGCGGCACCGGAGATTGAACTCACAGCCTTGTGCCTGCCAGGGCAGGCGCGTAAGCCACTGAGCCAAACTCCCGGCCCTGGTTTTTTTGAGGCAGGGTTGCACTATGTAGCTCAGGTCGGCCTTGCGCCACGTTGTAGCCCAAGCCGGCCTCGAACTCACAACGCTCGGCCTACCTCAGCCTCCCGAGTGCTGGGATTAAAGGCGTGCGCCACCACGCCCGGCTAAAATGATGTATTTTTATACAATGAAGTACTACCCAGCCATAAAGGATAAACTGGAGACTTTTATAGGTAAATGGATACAACTTGAGACCATACTCATTAGTGAAATAAATTAGACTCACATGTGTAAACACTGTATTGTCTCACTAGTGTGAAAAGCTGAAAGAAAAAACATGTATATGTGTATGTATATGTATATGTTTATAAAATAGTTAAGATAGTTATACTACTGATTTCTTTGCATTCACTGAAGAGAAAGATTTGTGCTGGTATTGTTTGGACAATTGAAGGCAGATGTCTTGTGCGATGGGTGAATGATTTGGGGATGACAATGCTCAATGCATGTACCATTGTTGCCCTCAATTGACGTGCTTTGAAATTTTGTTTTTTTTTTCTCTGAGATAAAATAAATTTGAAAAAAAGATATATTAGGAGTTCAAAGGAGTTTTGACACTCTCCACATATGACTCAAAAAAAAAAAAAAAAAGAAGTACAGTTTGTAATAGCTAAATCTTTTTTTGGGGGGGGGTACCGGGGATTGAACTCATGAACTTGTGCTTGCTGGGCAGGTGCTTATGCCACTGAGCTAAATTCCCGACCCTGTAACAGCTAAATCTTATTACCAGCCCAAATGCCCATCAAGTGATGAATGGACAAAGAAGACGTGGGTTTTTTTACTACAATGGAGTACTACTCTGCCATAAAGAAGGATAAGCTTGAGACATTTCTAGCTAAATGGATGCAGCTTGAGACCATACTTAAGTGAAATAAATCAGACACACATACGCATTGTTCCTCTGGTGTGAGAAACAGAAAGTGTAAATAAGGACCAGAATGTATGACACATATTGGGAAACGGGAAGAAAATATTCAAATGAGAAGGGAAATAAGGAAGTGGGGAAAGGGGAAAGGAAAGAAGGGACAAGAAAAAAGTGGAAACAAAGCTTTTATAAATAAGGAGGGGAAGAAGGTTTGAAGGGGGGAGGGGAATGGGAAAAAGAATCAAGTTATATCATGTACAGGTACAAATTCTCTAAGATGAATGTGATCATTATGTATATCTAAAATGTACCAGTAAAAACAAAGTCACCCAGGGTTGGCCTGGGACTTGTGATCCTCTTGCCTGAGCCCTTCAAGTAGTCAGCATCACAGGCATGCACCACCTTCATCTTCTTCGTGTTCTTTCTCCCTACCCTCCATATTCCGCGTGTGTCTCTCTCTCTGCCTATCTTTGATTTCCCTATGTCTTTCTCCCCAGCCTCTAAGCGTCTCTTCACAAGTGGATAGGGTGACCCCAACCCCACTGTCAGAGCTGGACCCTCTCATTCTTCCCTGATTCTACCTGCTTAGTCTCCCTCAGCCACCAAATACATATATATCCCCTTTTCCCCCCTGGAGACGAGTGGGTGTGAATCCAGGGGCTGTGAGCAGTGTGAGCACCACATCCAAGGAGACCAAAGCCAAAGCGGGGCAGAGGGTTGGGGGCTGGGATGGAAGTGGAGCTAGGACTAAAGCAGGGAGAAGGTAGGGAACGTGACAAGAAGGACCTGAAGGAGCACTGCTGACAGCCTTGGTGGAAGCAGATGGCATTAGAGCTGAGAGGCCAAGGGTGTAGCTCAGTGATGAAGCCCTCGCTTGGCAATACATATCAAATGCCTCGGATTTGATTCCCTGCACCACCGGGGGAAAAAAAAAGAAAGAAAGAAAAAAGAAAAGAAACAGAAGGGGATGCAGGTATCCATCTGCATATCTGCCTTCCCGAGGCCCCTGGCTCCAGGGCAAGGGGACAGGTGGCTGGGCCCAGCGGGACCCACTGAGGGAGTCGGCCTTGGTCCTCTCCCGCATCTGATGCTGCATAGTGTCTTAGTCTCCCTACCTGCATGGCTGACCTCACACAGCTCCTGCTCATAGCTCATTTGTTTCTTGGGTGTCTCTTCCTAAGCACACGTCTCTGCTTGTCTCGCTGTTTGTCTGTCTGTTCTGTTCTTGTCTCTCTTGCATTCTTTTTCCTGAGAGTCTTACTGTATAGTTCATGCTGGCCCTGAACTTGTAATCCTCTTCAGGTGGTGGACACCTTGGAGTCTGGGGGACCAGAAGGGGCGAGGCCTAAAGATGGGAGGAGGTACGTCGCCAAGGTTTGGAACCTTCAGCCGTAGGCTTGTGAGGCGGGATCCATCTACAAGGGATCAAGTAGAAGCAGTAGGGGTTTATAGAGGGGGTAGGGCACATGCCTGTAATGCCAGTATTCAGGAGGCTGAGGTGGGAGGATCACTGTGAATTTGAAGTCATTCTAGGTTACACAGTGAGTTCAAGGCCAGTCTGAACACCACTGCGACCCTGTCTCAGAAAATATAAAAGAAACGCAGGTAGGGTATGCAGCCCTACAGAGCCCCACAGGAAAAAAAAAAGCCTGGGGCAGGGGGCAGGCAGGCAGGGCTAGAGAGTAGGTAAAGGCTTGGAAACACCTACGGCCTGGGAACTGGCATGGAAGGCAGAGACTTGAATGCAAAAGGGACAGGACCAGAGGAGCTAGTGGCCCTGATACATAAACATTCACACGCAGGCTACCCTGGTTATGGTAGCACTGTGGCCTATAGGACGCTGCCGCCGGCTAGAGGCCAGACTCCAGCTGGAATGTTGAGTTGCATGCGTGGTGCCTGCTACAGGGCCGTTGGTGAGCTGGTGCTCACTGCCTGGCACTGGGGTCACTCAAACAGGAGTTGTAGCTCTGTCACCACCAAAGACCTCCAGGTTCCCCTAGAGCCTTGGGAAGCCCAAGGAATGGGCCTTTGCCCTCCCACGGAGTAGTACCACAGAAGGGAAAGGGCGCTTGCACCTCTGAATGGCCTGCTGAAGGCAAGTTTGCATGTCTTCCCTGAGGCCCATGGCAAAGGAAATAGGTGACTCTTCAGGAAGCTTCAAAGCCTCCTGGGGGCGTCTGCACCCCAGGGGAGACCATGTTTGCCACACTGATGCAGGGGTTTGTGCAGAAGTAACAGCACTTAGGGGTGATGTCCATCCAGAAAAGTCTTCCCTTACCTCACACTGAAAACTCATTTCTAGCTATTTTGTGGTTGCTCTTATAAACCAAACAAGGAACTGTAATCCCAGCACTCGGGAGGCTGAGGCAGGAGGATCACTGAGTTCGAGGCCAGCATTGGTTACAAAGTGAGTACAAGAGCAGCCTGAACTGTTAAGGAGACCTTCTCAAAAAGACAAAAAAATCCCAAAACAAACGAACACACACACTAAACTGCCAACTGCGTGGCAGAGAAGTGTCTCTGTGGTAGGGGAGACTGACACAGGGCACCCCTTCTTTGAGGAAGCCAGATGTCCCCGACCCCTTTTTTTTTGGTAGAGGGGATTGAACTCCCAACCTTGCGCCTCCCAGGCAGGTACTTATGCCACTGAACTAAACCCTCAGCCCCCGACCCCCACTTTTACCCCAGAGTCACAGCGAGGAGATCATCCAGAAGGGGTTTCTCATGAGGTCTGTTTCCCAGCCTTGGCACCTGGGCTTGTGGAGGGGTGGGTGCTGGTATGTGACACCTGTGCTGCAATGTCAGCACCACCCCCACTCCAGTGACAACATGTCTCTGCACTCTTCTAGGCATGTTTCTCCATCCACTCACAATGCACTGCTTGGCCCCTACATACTCTTACTCATGTACCCGATTCAGTTTGTCATATACCCCTTCCTAGTCAGAGCCTACTTGCTATGGGACTCCAAGTCCTAGGGCTTCCAGGGCCCTGGGAAGGGTGGCAGAGGTGCTCAAGAAGTACGGACACAGGCATTTCCAAACTGCCTTTAAATACTCATCAGGGTGCCACAGGAAGGAGCTGGGGTAAGAGTTTGTTACATGTGTGGGGCTGGGGTGCCCTGAGAGAGAAAAAGGGGACCCATCTGTCAGGGCAGCTGGGGTGCCCCACCCCCACCCTGGGACAGGGGAGCAGAGTAGAGGCCCTCTCTGGAGGGTCCCAGGGCTAACTGGGAGCCAGCCCTCCCTTCGAGGTAGATCATCGGGGAGGGAACCGAGGGGCAGCTCCCACTGTGGCATGGTGTCAGGCGGTGATTTCCTCAATGGTACTGCTGATAGCTGGGATAGCCTGGGGCTGGGGTACCCTCCTTAGGGGGCAGCTGGCTCGGGTCCTCCAGGAACGGGGGTGCTGGAGAAGGGAGAAGGTGGTCAGGACAAGTGGAAGAGGCTACATGGGACACTTCCCACCTCCCCCTGACCATCCTCCCCCAGTGCTCGCTCACCGTTGCGGAACTGCTGGGCAGTGTAGCGAGTGAGGAGGATGCCGACGCCCTCGATGAGGGCCAGCAGGATGCCCCCCATCATCGCAGAGCCCACCATGGCCAGAGGGCCACCTGGGGAGAACAACAGAGGGGCAGAGCTCAGGGCAGGAAGAACAGAGCACAGAGGCTGGGACCGGGGCTGGGGCACTCACTGCGGGCAGCCAGCACAGCCCCTGTCAGGGCTCCGCTGGTGATGGAGTTCCAGGGGTCCTCCTTGCCCCGCATCCGCACCAGGCCACAGTCAATGGTGGAGAACAGGCCCCCCCACACCGCGAAGCTACCTGTGGGGGATAGAGGCCCAGTAAGTATTCCTGGGAAAGCCAAGAACCCACATCTCAGGCTCTGGAGACTGCTGAGGCTGAATGCTCCGGCTAAGAATGGAGAAAAGACTTGGGGCTGTGGCTCAGGCATAGAGAACACACAGTATCACCTGATATGGGTTCCATCCCTTGCACCAAAACAAGAGCACATCAAAAAACAAAACAAAACAAAAACAAACAAACAAACAAACAAAAAAAAGGCACAGAGACAAACAGCCATAAAGGCAGACAGAAGATTTTGTCTGCCCTTACTCTGTGGAGCGCCTATTTCAAGCTATCTAATTGCCATCTACATTGCTGTCACCTTTATAAGGAGGTGACAAATTGTTACAAGCAGATTTATATGGATTTTTTCCACACGTTCAAGTCCTGCCCAGAGAACTTATCAAGAGCTTATCTCAAAATAAAAAGCTAGTTGGGCGTGGTGGCACACGCCTTTAATCCCAGCACTCGGGAGGCTGAGGTAGAAGGAGTATTGTGAGTTCGAGGCCCGCTTGGGCTACAACACAAGCGCAAGGCCGGCCTGAGCTACATAGTGCGACCCTGCCTCAAAAAACCAGGGCTGGGAGTTTGGCTCAGTGGCTTAAGCACCTGCCATGGCAGGTGCGAGGTTGTGAGTTCAATCCCCAGTGCCGCAAAAAAAAAAAAAAAAAAAAAAAAAAAAAAAAGTGCTAAAGGATAACGTTGTAGCTCAGTAGAAGAGTACCCCTGGGTTCAGTCCTCACTACCACAAAACAACTAGATGAACTACAAATACAGTATGAAATTAGCTGGATATGGTAAAATGTGCCTGTAGTCCCAGATATTGGCAAGGATGAGGCAAGAGGATCCCTTGAAACCAGAAATTCAAGATCAGTTTGGGCAACACAGATTAACTCCCGTTTGTTTTGTTTTGCTTTTGCAGTGCCAGGAATCAAACCCAGGGCTGCATGCATGCTAGGTAAGCACTGTACTACTGAGCTAAAGCACTTGCCTAGCATCTCAAGGACCTTGGCTCAATCCTCAGCATTGTGTTCATAAAAATATATACATATACACACACAATGCATAAAATTATCTTTGGGTTATATAAGTTACATTTGAAATATAAATGAAATTTATCTTTAGACTTGGGTCCCATTCCCAAGATGTCTGATTATGCATATAACAAATATTTCCAAATCCACAAAACTCCTGGAAATACTTCTGGTCTCCAGCATTTTTGGTAAGGGGTACTCAGTCTATAGTTAAAATGTTCACCAAGGGGTTACTATGTCCCAGGATCTATTTGAGGTATTCTGTTCTTTGACTTCTGTAATTTTAAATTAGTTAATATTATCAAAGGCCTTAGCATAGCAACTAGCAGTTAGTGAGTACCATGTAAACTAAAAAATTGACAATATGATTAATGTAGTCATCATTATGGTACACACGAAGTTCACATAGGACATGCTACTAATCTGAAGTCACGTTACTGAGAAGAGCCATGGCTTGGATTTAAACTCCAGAATCCACAGCCTTGTCCCTTCATATTAAATTGTTAGAAAGGATCACCCACCCTGGGAATTCCCTGGTAGTCTTGGCTAGAAACTGGGCCCCCTGCCTTGCAGTCTAGTCCAAAGGACCAATCACCCCCAAAATCTCCATCACATCTCCTCTATCTCCCCAAGTTCCTCACCTCCAATCTGGGGTGCTCGGATCCTCACAGCATTAAGACTGCCTCTCAACCGGTGTTGAATTCCCTAGGGAAAGTAAGAAAGGGAGTCAAGCTGGGTGTGGTAGCTCACGCCAGTAATCCCAGCACTTGGGGAGGCTGAGGCAGGAGGATCATTGCTAGTTCGAGACCAGCCTGGGCAATAAAGCGAGCTCAAGGCCAGCCTGAACTTCATAACAAGACCCTGTCTCAAAAAACCAAATGAAGTCAAACCAAACAAAAATTTAAAAAGGGCTGGAGATGTAGCTCAGTACAAAGGCCCTAGGTTCAATCCACGGTACTGCAAAAAGTGGGGAGGGGCAGGGGGTAGCTTAGTACTAGAGTGCTTGCCTAGCATGTGTAAGGCCCTGGGTTCCATCCCCGGTACCAAAAAAACAAAACAGAGGGATGGTAAATTGCCTGACACACAGCAGCAGCTGACAGCTAGAGGCCTGGGGAGCATGCCAACACAAGTGCTCCTAGAGTTGGGTTGCTGAGTTCTAATTTACCAACTTGTTCACTTGTTCATTCAGTAAATGATTAAGGGGCACCCATTATGTGCCCAGCATCATGCTACATGCAGGGACACAGCAGTGAACAAGGTAGGTCAGGCTCCTGCCTGCTTTGGGCTCATTATGGTGGGAGACAGATCCTGAGCAGATCAACAAGACCAGTTCAGACAGTACACACACTGCATGAGGAGACAGGATGAACACGTGGTTGAGGCAGAGTCAAGAAAAATCTTGTTAAGGGGCACATATAGGAAGCTGGGAACTGGATCTCAACGGCAAAACATGTACTCAGGCTCTGGTTTGGTCTCCAGCAGATAGCAGGTAACATGTGCTGAGACCTTAAGGACAAAAACCATGGATAAAGATTGCAGGAAAGAGAGTTCTAGGAGTGAAGGGGATGGACAAAGGTGCATACAGAAACTGCAAACTGGGCATGGTGGCCACGCCTGTAAACCCAGCATTCTGGGAGGCTGAGGCAGGAGGAGGGCAAGTTTGAGCCCTGCCTGAGTAACTTAGCAAAACCCTGTCTCAAAATAAAATAAAATAAAATGAAGTGCTGGAGATGTAGATCAGTATGAAGACCTTAGGTTCAATTCCCAGTACGTAAGGAAAAAAAGAAATGAAAAAAACTGCAGAGGAGCCAGGGATATAGCTCAGTGGCACAGCGTCTGCCTGGCAAGTGCAAGGTCCTGAGTTCGATCCCCAGTACCAAAAATAAAAAATTGCAGAGATCTTAGCAAACAAATGGCAGTTAAAGGTACACTTGATCTTTGTGATCTTTGGGGGTTGGGGGGTCAGACAAAAAATTATGTTAAAAAGATTTTCTCAGTTTTAAGGCTGCCTCTCCTGTCACTTCCCTATGTCCATGTTTCTAACCCAGAATCTAGCCCTAGGTAAACTCTATCTGGGTTTGTACCCACATTTAGAATTTTGTGATGATTTTGTTTCTTCTTTTCTTTCTTTTTTTGCAGAGCTAGGGATCGAACTCACATCCTCAAACATGCTAAGCAGGCGTTTACCAGGAAGCTACATAGCCCCAATCCAGATGACTGATTTGTTTATTTGCAGTGCTGGGGATGGAACCCCAGGATCATGCACGTTAGGCAAGTGCCCTACCACTGAGCTACATCTGCAGCCCCTGGGGTGACGTTGGGTCAGCACGGCACCTCCAACAGCTGGGTGGATGGAAGACAGAGGCCTGAGTGTAGTTTCCCCAAAACCCCAGATCTGGGAGCCAGGCCTGGTACACAGTAAGTGAGCAGACAGCAGAATAACTAAGTGTATGCTGACTGGCAGTTCTGAGCAGTTTTCCAGCAGTGTTCTGTGCAGGCGAGGATGCTGACCCCCACATCGCTAGGGAAGAAACCCAGGACTCACAACAGGAGCATTGCGGAAGCCCTTGATAGCCTGGAAGACCCCGCCACCGATCACGCCCATCGTGAAGGCTCCACCGCAGTCATCCACAATTCGCCATGGGCTGCAAGCAGGAAGGGAAGGGTGGGGTTAACCTGAGTCCCCTTCCCGCCTGTTACTTGGACTCTTTCCAACTGGGAGAAATCATGTCACTTCAATGGAAGTCTGAGTGGAAAGAAACGCTTCAGACGACAATAGTAACAAGCTAGTCTTGTCTCTTTTTTAAACCTCATGAAAATGAGAAGTGAAGCAAAAGGGGTAAAATACTACTCTTGATCCCAAGAAAGAGATCAGGCATCTATTTTAACATCAAAGATCAAACGGACTGATGGACGCAGGGTTGTAACGTTGCAATAGCGGCGACAGAAGGAAGCGTTAATCAGCTAGTACTGTTCCAGAAACAGGACGGGATGGTACCCCCTTTTCCCACAATGAGCACGTCCAACCAAGTTCCTCCTTTCTGCACCTTTAAAACCTAGGAGAGGGAAAAACCAAGATCCCGAGGACTCGGGAACCTCTCCTTGCCCACAATAGGCTCATCTGTGCCCCGCCCCGATTCACAGAAGCGACCTGGGAAAAAACCCCGCGTGGTAAGCCTACGGGTTTCCACTCAGCCGCCCCTCCCCCCGCCGCGAGCGTGGATTTGGCCAGCGCTTCTCTATGTTAACGAAGCGGGACGAGAAGACTCGAACTCAGGGTAAACGTGAGGTGGTTTGTCCGGTACCGCACCTTCTTGGGCACTCAACTGAAGACCCTCTTAACGGCGCCCGAGTGGGAGGAGCCAGTTGGGAGCGGAAGGAGTTACGTTTCTAAGTATCCCGAGGCCGAGACGTGGCACTGTGTGGCCGGTGCCTCCCCCGCCCGCCTCCCATAGCTGGCCGGGGCGCCGCAGCAACCGTCCGGATGCCTGTGCCCACCGTCGTACCAAGGCTCTCGAGCGTATTCCTCCATGGCGCCGGCGTCTGGCGGCGCAATCGGCCAGACCTTAGCCAGGCCACGCCCCCAGGGTAACGCACACGGGCGCGCGAGCCTTCCACCGATTTCAGAAAAACAATTGGGTCGTTTTGCAACGTCAGGCCAAGGGCGCATTCTTATTGGTCAGTCAGGTTTGCGTCATCGGCTCACTGCAGCCCTATGTGTCGCCCAGTCACTTTAACGCTCCCGGAAAGAGGGCCTCATTTCGTGCTTTGGAAGAAAAACACGCATGTAGTAACTGGCCATCATTGTGGCAGCGAGAAAGAGGCGACTGGCCTGACGGCCTTCCATTACCCGCACGACTGTATCGGTAATGCCGGGGTGGGTGTTTGTTTTTTAGAGCTAGAGGTGCTGCATTTCGCTCCCCCATCCCAGCGCCTTGGTTCCTCCCACCCGGCAGTCTTTTGAGTGACGTTGGGTGAGGCCATTTCTATAGTGCGCGTGGCCCCTTTGGCGGTGGGAGGAGCCTGGGCCTGCGAGGCGAACTGGGTTCTGCGGCATCAGGCTTGGAGAGCGGGGTTGGTGAAAGTTTTGTTGATTGTGCCGCTATCTTTTCGCAGGTAAGTTTCATGCAGCCAGCTAATGGTGCATTTGGGTAGATGGGGGTCAGGTGATCGTGTACATGCGGTGGGGAGGCGCTTGATACTGGATTCAGATTCTAATCTTCAGTATGTCCCTCTGTTTCTAGGTCTGTGAGCTACTCGATATGCCGCTGCCTGTTGCGCTGCAGACCCGCTTGGCCAAGAGAGGCATCCTCAAACATCTGGAGCCCGGTGAGATAGCCAAGAGCAGATGGGCCTACCATTTGCCAGTCTTCACAGGCACTTTGTTGTCGCTACTGACACCTAATAGCTGACACAGGGGGTGCACCAGTGGGGTGAAAGTTATTGTTAACAATGTGAGTTCCTGACATCCATTTGTACTGCGGGCTAAGCAGTGCGTGGTGGTGGGGGGGGACCTGATATTTCGTCTTCAGCAGTGACATCTGATGCTGTGTTTGAGCCATAAATCAAACCAAAGGTGGTGGCACGCATCTGTAGTGCCAGCTAGCTACTCAGGAGACTGAGGCAGAGGGATCACTTGAACAACATGGACCTAGTCCCCAAAAGTAATTAAAGTAGATGTGAATCAACACATAGGGGTGACTACACGGTATCTAATAGGAAGGATAGCTGGCACCTATTATGGTTAGCTAGCCCACAGACTCCTGTGTGCAAGGTGCTGATAGTTCATTTACCACAAATAGCATGTTTCAGAGGTAGTCTAGTGATGGACCTAATTAATAGTAGTGACATAGACTTTATCAACGGTATCAACAGCTGACATTTTTGGGGCTTCCTAAGTGCCTGGCATACATATTATGGCTAACAGTTTAATGGTGAGGACCAGGCATAGTGGCACACACCTGTATTCTCAGCATGTGGGAGGCTGAGGCTGATAGGTTTGGATGTGGGAAATACTTCATATGCTTTTTGATACACATGTATGTCTTCCATACATAGTTTATGTGGATTTGAGTGTCTCTCATCGCCCTGACTGTAGAATGAAAAATTCCCTGGTCCTTAACTGCTGACCTCCTTGTTCTGCCAGAACCAGAGGAAGAGATCATTGCTGAGGACTACGATGATGATCCTGTAGATTATGAGGCCACTCGGTTGGAGGGCCTGCCACCAAGCTGGTACAAGGTGTTCGACCCTTCCTGGTGAGCCTGGGGACCTGGGAGGGGCAGCTGACTTCTGACTTTGCCCTTCCTGTGTTGTTCCTAGCTGTGGGATATATAAGGGACACAGGGGAGGACACGGGGGTTCTGATAATGGGGCAGGTATAGGCAGAGGTTGGGAAGACAAGAATTGATACCAGGAGAGGCCATCTGTGCTGATATTCCTTCCCTTCCACTGCCCCACAGCGGGCTCCCTTACTACTGGAATGTAGACACAGACCTCGTGTCCTGGCTTTCCCCACATGACCCCAACTCCGTCGTTACCAAATCTGCCAAGAAGCTCAGGAGCAATAATACAGGTGAGTTGGCACATCTGAGGGTGCCTCAAATGATTGTAGCAGTTTTTAGAAAGGGGCCAAGTCAATTCTAGGAGGGGCAGGTGAAACCAGGTAGGGCCAGGCCCAGCCTAATGAAGCTGTTGAAAGCAGAGGCTGCTGGGTCCTGGTCACTTCTGGACCTTCTTGTCCCCCTAGATGCTGAGGAGAAATTGGACCGGAGCCATGAGAAGTCGGACAGGGGCCATGAGAAGTCTGACCGGAGCCATGAGAAGCCAGACCGGAATCATGATAAGTCAGACCGGAACCATGACAAGTCCGACAGAGATCGAGAGCGAGGCTATGACAAAGTGGACAGAGAGCGAGAGCGGGACAGGGAAAGGGATCGTGATCGTGGGTATGACAAGACAGACCGAGAAGACGGCAAAGAACGACGCCACCATCGCCGCGAGGAACTGGCTCCCTACCCCAAGAGCAAGAAGGGTAAGCGGGACAAGCTGTGGCCTGGGGGAGGCCGGTGAGACACCAGGGCGTGGATGGGAGGTCTTCTCGCAGGATCCTGCCCAAACCTGGTTTCTGGAGAAGGGTGCTGCCAGCCATGGCGGCCACAGTCTCCATGTCTTCCTGGGATGGTGCTCAGGGAGCAGGGGCTCCTTGCGCCTTGATTGAAGAACTTGCCCTGCCACTTACTTCCATAGTGGCAAGCCGAAAGGATGAAGAATTAGACCCCATGGACCCCAGCTCGTACTCAGATGCCCCCCGGTAGGTGACGACCTCTCATGAGCCCTTCTCTTTCCTCCTGACTCACTGCACCTGAGAACACCACCTTTTTCCTTGCCACTTCTTTCCTCTGTTCCTGAGTCTTGGCTGGTTGAGGGGTGCCCGCCACACCCCCTTCTCACACCCTGACCCTCTGTCACCCCCAGGGGCACATGGTCAACAGGACTCCCCAAGCGGAATGAAGCCAAGACAGGTGCCGACACTACAGCAGCGGGGCCCCTCTTCCAGCAGCGTCCGTACCCGTCCCCAGGAGCTGTGCTTCGGGCTAACGCTGAGGCCTCTCGAACCAAACAGCAGGACTGAACCTTTGCTCTCCTGAGCCCTGGAGGCTTGCTTTCTCTTGCTTCCTTTTGTTTTAAAAAAACCCCTTTTTGCAGTGCTGGGATAGAACCCAAGGCCTCATGCATGCTAAGCAAGTGTTCCACCACTGAGCAACACCCCGGCTCCCCTGGTGTTTGTAATAAAAGCTTTCCTGTGATCATATCCATGAGGCTTGAGTGCTTCCCTTGCTCTTTCTGGGCTTCCCAACCCAAGATGGCAAGATGCAAAACACATTTTATTTGCAAAAATTCACCTAAGGAAATACGTTAGGGGTGGCAGGGGCTTAGAGCTGCGGTGGGTCATTAACAGAGAGCTTGGTCAGTTCAGGCCTTTGTGAGGGTGGGAGTGGCGGGGACAAGGAGTTCCTCTACCTCCCTCTCCCCCTAATACTGATCAGAGAGTTTGGTCCCAGCTGGGCCAGGGCAAGAAAGGAGAACGAGGCCAGGCCAACATCTTCATTCCCGGCGACTACGAACCCTTCACCTTGGTGAGCAACCTGTGGTGGGAATGGGAGGAAAGAGAAACAAAGAGCTGGGGTAGGCTGGCAGGAGGGCTTCCTGAGCAAGCGAGGGCAGTGGTAGTAAGGATGGTAGTTCTGGGTTAGTAGCAGTGCTTATGTGGAGAGCGCGGCCCCCTGGGTCAGAAAGCTACACGTGGACTAAATAAATACAACATCTTTATTTGGCATTGGGTATCCTGACATTTGTTCATTACAGTTCCTTAGAAAACCAACCAAAAAATCAGAACAAATTAATCAAAAATAAAGATCCAGTGGCCCTATTTACATATAGCAAAGACAGTCCAGCCATCTCCCGTGCACACGCACACACTTGGGCATTCGCACGCGCGCACCAACACACACACACACACACACACACACACACACACACACACACACCCTGGGACACAGTTAAGGGGTTAATAAGCTTTGGGGAGTGCAGGGGATAGGTTCCACAGTTCATCAACTCTAAGACACCCCCTCTTCATGAAGTAAGGATGCCCCACACAGCCAACTGGAGTGGCAAGAGTGTGACTGGCAGCTTTACTTTTCCTCTCTGGATGTCTCAAAAAGTAACCCTGCATCTGGAACTACCAGTGTCTTAAACTGAATGAGATTCAGCCACTTCAAGAAATACCCCTCCCCACTTCCCCCACACGCTGGATCATCAGTGATCTGATTATACCACGAAACCCCAAACCACCAAAACAAAAATGGCCCCTACTGCACCCTCCCCCAGAAGGGCTAACAGAAACTCAGCTCGAGCCTCTTTCTCCCTGCAGGTGCTCTCTACAGCCTCAGCTTCAAGGGCCTGTGTCAGGGCAGCTGCCCCAAGGCCGCATACAAGACCGAGCTGCTAACATGATCCAGGGTAGTGGGAAGGGAAGACAAGGCCTCAAATGCTAGGAGGCTGAACCCCATAGGGAGGCATCAGTCATTACTGATGAGCAGCAGACTTCTGCTCAGTCTGTCCTTACCAAAGTGGAAGGATAGCTGGGAGGGACTGTCCCAGGCATTAGAGATAGGACACCTCCCACACATGGGGGTACGCAAAGAAGGCCTTGAATCAATACCCCTAACCTTATCCCCAAAGAGGTTAGGCTGTGGCAGAGGAAGCAGCTCTAAAACCCCTCTCCAGGAGAAGGAGTTCAGTCTCTCCGGCCCTGGTCCCACACCCCTCCAGAAGTCTCAACAACCTGGAAGAAAAGACCATCTTCCAGTCTCAGAGGAGCCAGGTCCCAGCAATGACTTGGGTCCTGCAGATGCCCAACACCCTCCACCCCATCCCCCTCCCTGTCTCCCCCCACTGCCACCAGCCCTCACTTTACCAGCACTGACTTTGGCAGAAAGGGCTCCGTGACGAGGTCTCCGCGGTGGGAGGACAGCTGCGGTGGTGGTGGCTGCCCTGGAGGCTGCTGGTGAATGCAGGGCCCGGAGGCAGCAGCAGAGGCAGAAGTGGAAGCTATGGCTTTTGCACTTCGGGGAAGGCTGTAGAGGTAGACGGCACCGATGACGAGGCCAGCGCCAAGGGCAAACAGTGGGTCCAGGTGGAAGCCAAAAAGGCGAATGGAGGCCACAGTGGACAGCACAATGGACAGGGAGGTGGCAAAGCCCTTAAGGATGTTGTCAGCATACTTGACAACGACAGCCACCAGCAGCCCCCCAAAGGCCTGGTTGAGCACCACACCCCAGACAGCAGGCGTGTACCCAAAGAAGAAGCCACGGCGGGCCACAGCAGTGCCCTCAGCCCACCAGAGCCCCACCAGGCCCAGGGCCGTGCCGAAGAGGCCCAGTTGCAGGTTGCGCAGCCACACAGAGCCTGAGCTGCCTTTGAGGATCTTCTCAAAGTAAACGCCCGCAAAGCCCGAGGAGAGGCAGGAGGCCACCACAGCTATGAGGCCTGTCCCAGGGCTCTGATCCAGTGGCCGCGGGCTGCCACCACCGGCTTGCTGTGCCTGAACGATGGCGACGCCAGTGAAGAGGAGCAGCAGGGAGGCCCACTGTAGCCGGGAAAGGCTGCGGTTCAGCATGAGCACAGAGAACAGTGCTGTGGTCAGGATCTTCAGCTGGTATGTCACCTGTGGGCACATGTGCAAAGCGCTGAGGCCCCTCGGACCCCAGCAGGTGCACACTGGGATAGCACCCACTGTGGCCCCAGGCACAACGGAGGAAGGGGGGTGGGGCAGATGACAATAAAGCCAGCAAAAATAGCCAGCCGCTGGCCCCTGGCTAAATTGGGACTATGTGGCTCCAAAGACCCTTCCCAGAGAGAATTCCCAGAGAGTACACAGAAGATTGGCTATGTTGGGGAATTCCAAGCCACACCCCAATTCCATTTCCTCCTGTGACCAGGGAGAAGGCCAGGCTGAGCCCCAGCACTGTCATCTGTAAGGTGAGGCTGCTGGGCTGATGTATGTAGAACGCCTTGCAGAAGATAATGAATCAACCACAAAGATAAAGCCAGCAAATATTTACATAGCACTCACTATGTGCTAATGTGTATCTGAGCACTATATGTGACCTAGTTTATTTAATCCTCACAACCACCATAGGAAGAAGGCACCACAATAATCCTCAACTTATTTATTTTTACTTTTTTGTTTTTTGAGACAGGGTCTCACTATGAAGTTCAGGCTGCTCTCAAATTTACATTGATCCTCCTACCTCAGCCTCCGGAGTGCTGGGATTACAGGTGTTCGCCACCATACTCAGCAATAACCCCCGATTTAAAGATGAATAAACCATGCCAAGAGCAGTGGCACATGCCTGTAGTTTCAGCTATTCAAGAGGCTGAGTCGGGTCGAGACTGGACTAGCCAAAGTGATAAGACCCTTTCTTAAAAGCACAAACGTCTGGAATGCAGCTCAGTGCCTGACTAGCATGCACGAAGCCTTGAGTTCAATTTCTAGTACCAGTACTGCAAAATTAGATAGACAGATAAATAGATAGATAGACAGACAGACAGAGAGACAGAATAAACTAAGGCACAGAGAAGTTAGGAGACTTGCCCCAAAATCACACAGCTGGAAAAAAGCACAGCTGAGATTTGAAACCAGCAACCCAGCCCCTGGATCAAGGCTCTTTAACCATTTCACGAAGCTATCCAGGAATAACGTCAATCTTACTGATGGCCAACCAAGGGCTCTTTGTTGGTGTCACTTTTGATCATCCCAGCATCCCTCCTAAGCAGGCATTACTGCTTCCATTCGCAGTTCTCACAGATGAGGAAACCAAGGTTAAAGGAGTTCCAGGGATATTCTGAAAGTAATAGCTCTTGGCAGCCTCCTTCCTCCCCACCTAATATACCCTGAGCTAGGCAGCTCCCCTGGGGCCATGCTGGGCTTGGGGCTCACCTGGAAAGTGGCAGCTGGCAGGTTGGAGATGGCAACATACTGGAGGTTATTCTGCAAGGTGTAAATGAGAGAGGGAACTGCAAGCTTGAGTGTGTCCACATACTGCACCAGGACCGCCTCATGGAGGAAGAGAATCAGGTGCTTCACGTTACCTGGAGGGGGAGGAAGAGAAGCCTCAATAGCATGAACTACCAAAGATGGGATCCCCTGAAGGCTGGGATGAGGTCCCCTGCGCCCCCACCCTACCCCCCGACTTGCTGGGAGCCAGAAGGAAGTCTGTGCTTCATTTTTTCTTTCTGTTTTTGTGTATGTGTGTATGGGCACACGAGGTTGTTTGCTGGGGATGGAACCTAGATGCTAAGTTCACACACTACCACCAAGTTACATCTCCAGCTCTAGGGTTCAGTTTCCCTAACAGTACAACCATATCTCCAGGAAGCCTTTCTGGTATTTAGTTTAATAGCTGAAAAGGGGCTGGGGGTGTAACCCAGAGGTAGAGCACTTGCCCAACAGGCACAAGGCCCTGGCTCCTACCCCTAGCACTGCAAAAATCAAAACAAGATAATACAAAAAGCCACAAACTGTGTGCACTAATTACAGACACAATTCACCATCTGAGTGCCTACTTCCTGGCCGTAGAGTCCTATGCAGGGCAAGAACTCAGTACACTCGGGAGGCTGAGGTAGGAGGAGCGTTGTGAGTTCGAGACTGGCTTGGGTTACAACATGAGCACAAGGCCGGCCTGAGCTACACAGTGTGACCCTGCCTCAAAAAACTAGGGCTGGGAGTTTGGCTCAGTGGCTTAAGCGCCTGTCTGGCAGGCGCGAGGTTGTGATTTCAATCCCCGGTGCCGCAAAAAAAAAAAAAAAAAAAAAAAGAACTCAGT